>JACEGR010003728.1:0-99565 GCA_014170235.1 Listronotus bonariensis
AAAATCTTTTAAAACACATAATTTAAAGTAAGAATATTGACGTTCATTATTAAAATTATTTTCATATTAAACCTACAATTGGTTTTAATGTTTTTTGGCAAATATGAGCTTTATTAGTCACCCCTAAAATAGTTAAAGATTTTAGATGTTAGAATATAAACACCAGTTTGGAAAACACCAATTTTAAAAGTCTTTATTAGTAAATACAGTGTTAACTTGTTACCATTAAGAGTCGTATTCAAAAAACGTGACCAATTCCGTGAGTGCTGTGTTTTCAGGAGACAAGACGAGAAAAGCCATTACCTCGTCTTGCCCTATTGCTCTCGCTCGAGAGACCACTCTCGCTGTGAATTAGTATAAGACCCTCCTCAGTTTTTATTTGGACACGAAAAATTCTTAAACAAAACGTTTATCTTTTAAGACTCTATATTTTACTAAATGTATTATGTAACAAAAATATGTTTCTTCTATATACTTAATAAAAGAATAGCAAAGCAAAGAACAAGGAAGACGGATATATCTTAAGCCAAACCAACATTGCAAAAATTAGATCTGACCCTTTATGAAACAACCAACCAACTTTTTAAAAACTTAAGAAGGATACGTTCCGTTTTTCCATTATATAAAAAAGTGGGAAAATTAAGAAAAGTTTTCCACTATTACTATAAAGAAATCGCAATGTTCTGCGTAAGCACCGATTATAGTTGCTTACCTTTTACATCAAATCCAGTGGCGACGCCCGGGAGGGGCGGTGTGGCGAGCGTCCAACCTAAATTGTCCTTGCCCAACCATTCGCCCGACCTGCTTATAAACCAAAAAGCAAAGAAGCGTGACAGGGCCACAGAGTTGCACAAAACAGTTCTTTTGTGTTGAATGTCTGCAAGATACCGCGAGTGGCGCGTTCTGAACTTTCCAAAAAAGTAAAAGAATATATTAATTTTACACTTCCCAAAACTTCTCTAGTCGAATACTGTGGCAATAAACTTATTATTAACTTAATTGTTTATAAAAAAAAACATATTAAACTTTCGAGACCCTGTAACTTTAAATTCATCCACTCTTTTAGACTAAGGTAAGTTGGGTAAGTTCTAAAAGTGCGGAAAATGTTAACTTTTTAAAGCTTAAATATGACGATCTACATTTAAAGCTTCAAAAATTTTTGGTAGCATTTTTCCGCACTTTTAGAACTTACCCAACTTACCTTGTCTAAAAGAGTGGATGATTTAAGAGAATATGTCGAAAAGACTAATATATTATAAATTCTCATTTATTTTGGGGACTAATCGGCCGTCTTGCAGAGGCCAAGAGTTCTTTCTCCTTCTCTCCCCCACCCTTCCCAGGACCCTGAATTGCGACCCTGATTGCACTTGCAATACTGCTGCCCCCTCTAAATCTTTCCGCCTTTTGGCCGTATCGCCCAACCTAAAAATAAAAGCTGGCGCCTCCACTAATCAAATCTTAATTAATTTTAAGTCGGCTGCTTAGATGATGGTTCCTTTTTAAAATAGGAACTCAGCTCAGCCAAGTATGATACCGCCCCCTTGCCGCGGCTAAGTATGCCGGATATCTGACTTAAAAGAAGATTTTTGCTACGCTATTGAAGGTCACGTACGTCAGACGTATTTCTATCATTTCGAGGTTAGAAATACTTTAAAAGTTATTCGTTTTTAGACTTAGTATTTACTATTTTTTTAAAATTCTATTGTTATAAGAGATGTTGAGAATTATGTGGAGTATAGAATTATATCAAAAATGGTTCCTTTTACACCTCTTCTATTTGTTAGCTCAACCAAAGACCATTGTAGTTTCACTATAGACTCTGGACGCTGGCTTTGCTGAATTTATGAAACAGCAAATTATACGTACTGTTTACTGCTTCATAAATTCCACGAAGCGAGCGTCCAAATTTAGCATTGTTCTGGGTGTCTATAGTGAAACTACAATTGTCTTTGGCTCAACTAAGATTTTTGCTTTGCTGAGCTGAGATAAGTTACAAAAGAAAAGCAACTAATATCGTACAAAAAAAATTATAAATGTAGAAATTTAAAAAACAGAAAACTTAATAAAATAGAGTTAGTGAGGTAAACGTGCAAGTTAACATTAGTGTTATAGATGTTAAGATACATAATGTTCCTTGTAAAAAAATATATTTTAACTTATCATGCTATAATGGTAAACTAGTAATCTAAGATAGCTTCTCTTGTTGCTATAATATCACTCTAAAAGACTTCTTCATAATTTAGGGTTTTAAAATATCTATTTTCTCATGCACTATTGTAAACTGTTATTTTGTATTTTGTAACTATCTATATTAATTATTGTATTATATATATATTATTATATATATTTTATTTTTATTAAAGAAATACGTATTTATTAAATAGGGTTATTGTATATACAGGGATGATTTGCAGTATTATATTAGTTCGTAACTTTTTCAAGCAATTTATACTATAATTGTAACAGGAATTAAAAAAATTCTGAAAATGCACACAAAAATTTTATTCATAGATGCCGTAATTCTATTGCACCACTTGTTACTGTATGATACGCAATTTATTCCTAAATTTTATTTAAAAGCGTTTAGCTGCATTTTGCCATTAATATATTTTTTTAAGTAATATATTTAAAAATAACAAACAAAACTCTTTTTACAAAATATAGAAAAAGTTAATTTTTGTTTATTATAATAACCCAGTTTTGTTTCTACATAACGACAAAAAAAAAAGAAACCTGGATATGAACAAGGTATTTGCCGATTAGGAATATATTTAGAAAACATACGTATGTAGCCATCTTTTTTAAATATCAAAAAAGTGTCCAAAATTTTGTTTAATGTCTTATATTGTAATTTTTGGTAAACCCTTGCATTGACTTAGCGTCTAGTTCTTTTTATAATTTTTTTTTTTAACAAGGACTGAAAATATTTATATGATACACTTTCAAATAGTTTTGATTAGTTTTAATAAACAAAAAATTATTTAATTATAAAATTATAAACAAATAATTGTTTATTTTTTGGGTAAGCCTATGTTACTTCACATACTTACATATAGAACCAGATCATCATTAAAAATCATTTGTTATAACATTTTAATTATATATTTTAAATATGTATACCTTTACGTTACAAGTTGTATATCTATAAATAACAAGCATTGCTTTAATTTTGCTTCTACGATACTTTTTCTCACAACTTTTTTTATGCAACTACGACTTTTCATTATACTTCACCTTCTTTATTCGCCAATTTATTTTACCCAGTTTCATCACATCTTTTTACCAGTATAAAAAAATATAACTATAGATGATTTTTTGACCAAAAGTAACCAGCAAATATTTTGTCCAACAACTTCAGCGAATGATTTATTTTTTGTCAATATAATAACACTTCTGTTGTCTTACCGTGAAATCGAAAATAACGTTTAGTCCATGCATTTAGGGTATTTTTATATTTAATATCCCTGGCGGCTGCAGTGTAGTTGGCAGCTCGTCTACTTCTGTGCAAAGTATAAGCTAATGTAGTTTTATTTCTACAGAAACTTTAACAGCACCTCAGACCTTCCCTTTTGGGTTAAAAGCCAAAGACTCTGTCTACTCCGCTACCGGTAAGACAGTGACTGAGGGTACATCGTGATGCTGAATCCGATTCAACCGATCGGATAAAACTTAATCTGACAAAAAATTCTGACAAAAAAATACACGTTTCAAATTGAGTAAGGGATTGGATTGAACGCCATAAGTCAATCCTGTTTTTCAACGATTTAAATTGAGTTCAGTCGGATCGAAGGTTAAATTTATACGATATTCACGGTTTTGGAAAAGGTTTTAAAATGACAGTTAAGTAAAACAGCTGACAGTGTAAAAACGAAATAGTGGGAAATGTAATAAGCTTAAATATTTGCTAAAATATTGTGATAGTGCTTCTTTAGTGGTTTGCCTTAGTATTTCCTATATCTATTTATCCTATTATTTACTAAAATTAAATGAAATTTATTTAAAAAAAATATCTAAAAGTAAGGTTAGAGGTTTATTTTTATTTGTTTGCTCTCTTTGTCATTGTATAACTTTTTTTGTTAAATTGAAAAGAATTTAGAACCGGATTATCTGCATCCGATAAACTCTAGGACGAAGGGCACAGTATTAGGTTCAATGCGATCGGTCCAATCGGATTCGATTTTTCCCATGTATCCTTAGTCATTTACAGTTTAAGTGAAGAAACATATCAAAAATTACAATACCCTTCTTTCAACAGCTTTTTAATTATTCTAACTAACAATCATCGAGCAACACCAAATATTGGTCGATTTGATGGACTGGTATGTACCTATAAGGATAAGTACGAAAAACCAACGACAATGAATCTTTTTTTTTTACTTTGTGGCACTCTATATCCTATAGACTCTATTAAAAAACTGTCCAAATTTAGTAATATCTAGTTGTTATATGTAATGTAATAAAAAGTTACTGTAATTGTGTGTAATAATTCTAATTTTAAAAGTTTTGTAAACCCGTTTTCCCTTGCAAATTTTCTTAGTTTTCTATGAGTATCGAAATGTAAATCTTTTGTTGTAAAATAAAGCGCTAAAAATTACCTATAGTATTTATTTGTTTATCCATCCTAGAAAAAAATATTAAGAATAATTATTTATTTTTACTTAGGTGGTTTTTGCTTGTCCAAAATTACTTCCAAAAAATAAAAGATAGGGGCTCCAACTTTGCTTTCTGTCTTGGGCTCCGATACCTCTGGGTATGCCACTGACTCCAACTACATCATCGGTCTATGCGGCGTTTTAAATAATTTCTCATGCATTTCCACAAATATGCAAATTTAGGCATTAATACAAAAAATCTTGCAATTTTCGGGAAAATTTAATAAAAGGGAATAAAACCCAATCTATCCACACCTAAAATTTGCTCCCTTGGGGGTACATAACTAAGGACCTAGTCGGTAAACATACATACATAAAAAGAGATAGTCGAACATATAACCTCCTCTTTTTTAAATCGGTGAATTAATTCCAAATTTTAAAAATATAGGACTTCATTAAAAAAAAACACGTTAATATTACAATAAAAGTTTACCAATTACTAAAGACCTATGGACAGACAAAACACAAAATAACTTACGATCATTTGCACCAGTTCAGCCAAGGGTACTTAAGCTGAGATTAAATGTAGATGTTTTTTTAAATGAAGCTAAAAGAATGGTTGGTTATATGAATTGTGCTTTACCGTCAAAACATGTTTATAGTTTGTTAACTCCTAATCAAAAGACTGGCATTATTTTTTAAGAAATATATATTTAAATTTAGCCGTCACCATTCTGTCACAAAGAATGTAGGGGACACCTCATAAAATCGATTAAAGAGTACCTAAGTTACTTAAAAAAATCTTTTAAACTTTATAATTTTGAAAATGTTATTATTTGTTATATCTGATTGTATAATAGTTGTAACGGTATTATAGCAAACTATAAATGCAAATTTTGGAAAATACATCTATGGCTAAAAACAAACAAACAAAATAATACTTGCTCTTTATTTCCTAAACATAAAAATCATCTTTTTAAACATAATAAATACAACGTAACCTTAGGAAGTCCTAAACAACTGCATTAAATTCTATTGTCTTAAAAGTTTAATCTGAGTGAATTGCCTTCACAAGCTTATCAATTTTGCCCACTTTATGACCACATTTATGACATATCTCTTTTTTGACATCCAAATCATTAAGTGTTAAGTTGGTTTGATGGTCAACTGATTTTGATCGGTGATGGCGGGTGGAAGGTACGACCAAGTTGTCCTTTACTGGTGAACGCGAGTCACTGTCGCATTCTAAAAAAGATAAATATATTAATACTATCCGACCAAAAATTATTCTTCGGCTTCGACCACAATGGTATCTTTGGCCATACTTTTGGCTTTGGCCAATTAGTGGCGTACGTAGCTAGCCGTAGACGAAGTTGGCCCTTGCCCATGCCTATAAAATATTGGCTACACACGTCCCAGACTGCTCTACTCAGACGTATTACAAGATTTAAATAAGCGTAACAGCGCCATACAAACGACACATTTAATTTTGTTTTTACTCAGCTGAAATCACATTTTAATTGTCACATAAACACAATAGAGTAAGAGCCCGTGGGCGGCAGACCCTCGTTATTTTGTAAAAGCTGAAATATAATTTTGTCAGTGCATGCTTCTAACATAGGTAAAAGCAATGGTAGACTATCCGTTTGACCCAGAGTTGCTTTGGCAGATACCAGGTACCAAAGCTTAATGAATTGAAACTTAACTTTCGTCATTTTGTAAAAGCTAAATTTTAGATATGTTAGCCAGTCGCCAGACAGTCTAATATTTCTGTTATTTAACAAGATATGACAAAAAGTCTTATATAAGAGTTGTAAGGTTTTCAAATAGGCATGTTATTTTGAAACCCTACAAGTCCTTTGTAAGAATTTTTGTCATATCTTGTTAAATAACGAAATATCGGACTTCCTCAAACCATGAGGCCACCCCAAAATGGTTATCAGCCAAGGGGTTGAAACTGTCAAAACTGTCTGGCGACTAAGGAAATATCTTTTAATAGGTATCCAGGTACCATATCTAAAATTCAGCTTTTACAAAATGATGAAAGTTAGGTTTCAATTCATTTACCTTTGGTATCTGGTACCAAAGCCACTATGAGTCAATCTCGCCAAACAGACAGACTATCCACATTATCGGAAAGAATTTGTCGACGGCGCGGCGTCCTGGTTTTCTGTTCGAAGTACGGCAGCTAATATAGACGGCACCCTGGAAAAAGGCATCTAATGAGTGTCACGGTCAGACCGCGGACGGAGGGTACGGGGTGCCGGTATTTGTATTTTGCCACGGCTTGTAAGTGCGCATGTTCGTCCACCCGTCCATTTGTTTACTGCGACAGGTCGTAAAAATCCGAAAAATGCTTCTTGCCACTGGTGATCTAAATGTAGGGTTATCTATAGTGGATCTTTATAGTCTAACATTGCTTCATGCACTGACAAACTTTCAGCTTTTATAAAATAACAAAGGTCTGCCGCTCAGGAGCTCTTGGACTACAAGATTTTGTTTCTTCATTTATCTTTGTGTAACCAGCATTACGTTACCTTTGTCAGAAATAAATACCATTTCACTATTTTATCATGCGCATTTAGACGTTTGCAATATCATGTGTCAAAGCATGTTTAGTAAGATAGAATCATTGGATAAAGCTTAGGAACAAAATAAAAAGGGCCTCACCGACTTTGCCCACCTCAATATTAGTTTACGCTACGCTACTGCGTCCAAAAAAGTGGACAGTTTGGCCGATACGGTATGTGTTCTTACCAGAAGGACTGCTACTCTTCTCCTCAATTTCAGTTGTATCCTCAACTACTGGCAAGTTACTTTCTGGGTTTGATTTTTTTGTTGGAGATGTTTCAATTCCATGAAATAGATCCAGCCTTGAATCTAATGAAAACTGTTTGCCGGACATTAGGATGCCTTTTATTCGTCTGCGCATAGCTGAAAATGAATAAAGCATTTCTAGCTAATCTGAACAAAAAAAAATATTTAGAGGTAAAAAATAAAAGGCTATCTTTTACCACTATAATAATAATTATAGTGGTGACAGCCTTTTATTTTTTACCCGCCACCGCTACAGCAAAATGGACTACTTCTACAACTTAAATATTTAGAATTATAAAAATGCCTTTTTTTAACATACAACCATACCATTTTTTAAAAGACTGTACCCTCTTTGTTGTATTACCTGGTTAGTTAGTATGGTAGTAAAAATAACTGTAAATAATACCGACTAACTTAAAATGTATTATTTATTAGAAGATAAATAAAAGGTACAATTTTTAGTATCGAATATTTTTTAAGCAGTTGTCGAGATCTTTAGACGCAATAATATCAATATCTATACTTTTTACAAACGAAAATTAAAGAGTAACAGTGGTAAATGAATCAAGTACTAAAATATAAATGTTGTATGTGGCAGACCCAATATTCCAATTTAAAATCGCAGTGCCAATTTCAGCTCTAGCGATTGTAAACAGAAGTTTAAAGTTGACGCCACCCAGATGTCCAGCATTATATTCTTTAGTGCTCATTTCTTTGATTTCTGGGAATTTATAATTTTGGTACTTAAATCACTTAGCATTGCCACTGCACAATTAATGCTGGATTTATAGATTGACGTTTTTATTTCGGACGGAAACGTCAATCTATAAATTCAGCTTAATAGATTTAAAGAATTTTGGACTATAAATGAATAATATTGGCAACATAAATAATGATCTGGTATTAAAAATAAAAGAAAAGTTTCGGACTTCCATTGTCTTTATTTCATTTATTATTCACCCAACGTTTTGAAAAGTACAATCTCTGTTCGTTTTCAAGGGTAAAGTTTTACACAGTTTACACTTGAATACGGACAGAGGTAGTTCTGAGATCAGAGATCTTCTTTTAATATTAATAATAAAGCATTGTCTACCACATTCAGACAAATAATCTGGTACTACCATGTGAAAAGTGTGGAAACGCATTTGCCAACAAATGCCATTCTGAATCAAATTTGCCACTGACGTAGATAATATTTTCAAATGACTATATCTAAAACACATGGGACATGGGACCCACACCAAATTTATACCAGATACTATTGGCCTTAAGAGGAACAGTTTGTTAAAGAAATTTTTATATTTGAAATTTGCGTAAAAAAGTTGATTTTTTATTACCTCCCAAAACACTCCAAGTCTTCAAAGCAAATCCCTACTTTTTTCGTAAAGTAAATTAACTTTGTCAATTTACAAATTTCGCTAAAATATTTACTTTTTCCGATAATTAGTGGCCTCTGAAAATTTTGCATAACGTAATTGTACCGTGCAAAAATATTGACTGGATATAGTTCTTTAAAAAAATTAGATGTTTTTTAAAAATTTAGAATTTGTCTATAAAATTTAATTTCATTTTACAAAAAAACAAATACAAAGAGGATTCTCTTTTAAAACTTGGATTTTTCTGGGGAGGGAAATCCAAAAGTCAATTTTCGCCAATTTCAAAATCAACATTTTCCTTATCAAAGTGTTCCTCTTAAGGTCACTAGCATCTGGTATAAATTTGGTTAGGACCCATGTCCCGGATTTTAGATAATATATGGTCATTTGAAAATATTATCTACGCCAGTGAACTTTGATGCTATTGTCTTTGACAATGCAGCACTTTTACTATATGAAGAGAGTCCTTATCATAATCCTCGAACACCTGTATTTTTTACCATAAAAATTTAAAAATACATTTCTTAGATTGGACGAATTCGATTGAACAGTACCCCAGCAAAAATAAATTAATATGTAATAAAACTGTAAAAATTAATTATAAGAAGTCTTATTCAAAATTTACCTGGGCTATCTTGAGCATCTTTTCTTAATTTAATAGTTTTAGAAAATTGTTCCAAAACATCTCCTTGGTCGTAAATAGCAGCAAATGATCCATTAACAATTTTTGGTGACATTGGAACGTTGGACAAAAGCAAACTAGATCCAAAGTTTTCATTTTTTATCCTTTGTTTCTAAAAGTAAGTATAAGCCATTAAATAAAAAATGAAAAAAAAATGCATACAAATAAAAAAATGTTAACCACCACCAGCAAAAATATAAAACTTACCAAAATTATTTAATTCGTATAAATTTTAAAACCATTTGGACAAGTTAAAACTGAAAATGACAAAGGGTACGGTGCAAAATGTGTGCCTTTTTCCTTCTTTTTGAAACATTTTTAATATCGGTAAAAATCCCATTATCTATCATCCGATATAAGGTGTTCAAAGTTAAGTAGGCATTTTAGTGCCAAGCTGTTTATCATAGGAAATACAACATTTTTAATCAGAAAATATTTGTATTTTTTAGCTGATGACAGTAATGCGAAAAAAATTGGGTTACGACAGTTGTCGAAAAAGTGTTTTTAATGACAATGCTACTATTAAGTCGTTGTTAGTGTGCTAATTAAAAAAAACTTTTTAATTCTTATTTTTTGGTATATTTAGTTTAAGTGTAATAAGGATAATTTATAACACGAAAATTTTTAGTTCTTTAAAGGTTTGATTACAATCAAATTAAACTAATAGGATTTTATTTTATTTAAAATGGTATATTACAAAACAAATAATAAAAAATAATAAAAGGTTATTTAATGTAAGTTAGATGCTTCAAAACTTTGAACAAGTTTAATTTTTTTGTTGTAATATAAACTCGAATTTTTGGCTTGCTCTCTTATAAGAATTCCATTTGTATGTGGAGTATTTGTAGGCATGCGCTTGACGATGGTGTCTAAATAATAAAAAAATAATAATATTAAATAAAAATAGATACAAATAAAAACTTTTACAAGAAATAAAAAATAATAACAAATAAATGATTATTTTATTCACGATACCATTGTAGCAACCAATATAGGTTTATCAGTTAATTTTTTATATTATTTTATTCAAATAGAGTTATTTTCAATGATTTAAAAATAAAAAGTGTTTTTTTTTCCTTATTTATTTTACGTAGCCTAAGAGTTGGGTAAGGGTAGGAAAAACAAAAGTTCTCCTATTCATCTTACAATAGTCGACCACAGTTTGCTATTTTTGCATTGCAATATAAATATAAAATTTTGTAAAGAATAAAATTGGTACCTAAAATACCTGCCTTAATTTTATTATCTGCTAATTTTGAAAAAACTGTACTTGCTGTTTTTATATTTTTTTACCAATTTCCCCATTATGATTTTGACATATAGTGCATCTCTTTAATATCCTCCGCTTTTATATTTTAAAGAAATCATGAATACTAGAATTTAGAGTAAAATTGACAGATGCAAATTTTTAACGAAAAGGTTCTTCTGACACCGTATTTTAAAGCTGCTAATGAGTACTTTATATCCCTAGAATATAAAGTCAATATCTTTACCTATTACAAAATACGGTGTTTTGGTACTTATCAGTATACCTTATTTAGACGGCCATATTTCCAAAACTTATAAAGTTAGATGTAATATAACCTTTTTAGAAGATATGTTCTGTAGTTTGGCGGATTCATTTAATAGATGGTATTTATTTGGGTACACGCCAAAATAAAATTAAAAGTACTAAAAAACCAAAAAAATTTTAAACAAGTAAACAGATAATTAAAAATCGACGTTTCGGTGGCAAATCTGCCACCGTTGTCAAGATAAATGGAATAAAACTAATAAAAATAAAAACTTACTATTATTTAGGCTTTAAAATTCACAATTTTTCTGTTTTTTTGGGATATTCTGAAAACTTTGACATTAAATGTCAAAACATGTTTACTTGTTTAAAATTTTTTGGTTTTTAGTACTTTTAATTTTATTTTGGCGTGTACCCAAATAAATACCATCTATTATAACCTTTTAATGGTGATGTAATATGTAAAGCGTTTTATTTAAAAATAATTGTACTTTTTGTCCTATCCTGTATATTATCAACAAAATTACCATTAAAATAAAGTGAAAATGTATTTTTGCAATCTCCTCGATATTTTGAAATATTTTTCACCTATGAAGAAATTAGGTAGGTAGGATTAAAAAAGCACTGCACTTTTTGTCCTACCCTGTATATTATCAACAAAAGTATCATTAAAAAAAAAGTGAAAATGTATTTTTGCAACCTTCTTAATATTCTGAAATATTTTTCGCCTATGAAGAAATCAGGTTAAAAATGCTTGATAAAAAAGCAGTGCATGTCGTGTTAAAATTAAATACCAGATATCACTTGGACTTTAAAAGTGTATTTGTGTATTTGCGATTTTTGGAAATTTTGATATTTGAACAAAACGATTTGTGTAATATTGATAAAATTGCAAAATACCATGACAAAGGTAACCTCTTCCAACACATCCAGTAACTGTATATCCAGTGAAGTTTACATTTAGGGAACAATTATTGTAGGTTACATTTTTAAAGTATTAAATATTAAAAAATTATAACTACATATTTTACCTCCTAAAGGGACCTTTGCTCTTCTCATCAGTTTTCTCTCTCTTGTAAAATCTCGTTGGCCACTCCTACTATTTCTTTCCAATCATTAATAATATCCTCCAGTGTAGTTCTAGGAGATGTAACAGTAAAACGAATTACATACTTTCCTTTTAAATTTGCCGGTACACAGTGTATATTTCCTCTTGAATTTAGTCTCTTGCATAACATCTCGGTTATAAAATTGTCTCCCACTAAACGAAATGTGACAAGGCCAAGATATCGTTTGGCGGGTATTTCAAATCTGGGGTCGTTTCGAACAAATGATTCAAATTTGTCTGCAAGTTGAACTCCTTTTCGAATATGCTGTTGAAGACCTGTGATACCATAGTTGCGGATGACAAACCATAGTTTAAGAGATCTAAATCGTTTACTAAGAGGGATTTGCCAGTGCTACAAAAAAAATATAAATTACAAGCAGACAGGAAGTGTTTCTTTAATAGGTATACTTGTATTTGGAGCCATTTTAATTGGATAAATATAACTTAAGAACAAATAATGTTATTAAGATGCGGTTTTCTCTAATAGATTTTTTAAAAGTTTTTTTATCATATTTTTGCAATTTTGCTGTAACATTTTATTAGTAGAAAAACAAAATGACCGGTTTTTCAATACAGGGCAAATTTGTTATTTTAAATGGGCCACCCTGTAACATACACTATGCCTATTTCAAAAAATAGTGGTAGGAGAGCCCAAAAGGGATTTCGGGATTTACTACAGCGCAGCTGATAAAAATACCGGAGGATACCTAGTACCCGGTTAAGTACCTCCACCAACTATGAGTCCCGTATACAGGGTCAAGCGTAAACAACAAAAATATATCTATCCGAAATTTTCAAACGCATCAGATTAAGATAGGGTGAGTTAATTACATGGTTCACAGTGTATACATAATCTGACAATTTGTGAGTGACCTAAAGAAGGCGGTATATACAGATAAAGTCAGAGTATTTTATTACAAAATATGGTTGTCTTATATCGAAAAGTGTGCCATTTTGTTTTTATGCTAATGCAAAGTAACAAAAAAAAATAGCAAGAACATATATGGTTAAAAAAAGCTTTTAGCAAAAACTGCATCCTAATTTTGTTTGTTCTAAAGTTATTAGCGATCACAATGTGGTAAAATATGAATGGACAGGCACTCTGTACTTACTAAATTAATTATGTTAAAATAAGAAAAAAATACATGATACTTACCATATAATCAATTGCAAGACCTAAAAATATAATTTATGATTAAACATATGTGACATTTTAATAAAAATATGGTCTTTTTGTGAATTTTTGTTTTTTACAATTATTTATAATAGCATAAAAGAAATTAATATAATAAATATATTTATACATTTCTTTAAAAAATTATTAAAATGTTATTGAGGACTTACCTGAATACTCATGAGTTAAATATAAAGGATTTACATTAAACGCTCCATGTAAAGCACTACTGTTTTTAACCCTAAAAAAGCATTTACTTAAAGATAATATTAATTTAAAATTATTAAAATTCCAGCCAGTGTTTTCGTTTTAAAATACTAATAACATTCAACATTTTTTAAAAGTTGGTTTTGATTTAAAAGATTGCATATCAAAACACCTGCATTTGCAAATGGTTTGAATAAAGGGTTAACCAATAAGAGTGTCATAACTTTAAAAAGCTACTGTAAAGTTCTCACCAGTAGAGAAGATGCCACGGCGTCACTACTTCTGTCTCACTTTCAATTATTCTGCTTTTTGTTGCTCGCACACGATGTAAACGACGCGTTTAGACAGCGATAGTTGATTGCCGTCTTTATTTGTATGATGCTTGTGGCATCTTTGTAACTGGTTTTTAGTCTACCAACATTACACAGAAATATGTCACCAAACTGTCATAGTTGTGTTGAGAACTGTCTGGCAAATCATTATCGAAAGATACACTATTCAGCAACGAGTGGAAACCATTAAAAATTTAAGCATTAAAATTTAATTACTAAAATTTATCATTAACATGCAGGTTATTTTGAAAAATAGTAATGTGAACTGCCCGCCAAGGTCGTGTAATCTCTTACCCTTGGACTATTTTCTGTGGAGCTACCTTAAATCTCAGGTCTAGGAGAATAGGCTAAGAACGATTCGTGATATCAAGCAGAAAATCACCCGCACTATTACGAATTTACCAGGTGATATGATTGAAAAGATAATTAGAAATGGGGGTCACAAGAATCTATTCAACTAAACAAAATAGAGGAGGAAATTTAAGCAATATTATTTTCAAAGCTTATTGCCATAAATTATTTTTTCCTATAGAATTAATACTTTTACTGATTATTTGTTTCCTTTTAAAGTTTTCCTGACGATCTTATTGGTAAACCCTTTATTACAGTAAAATATTTAAAATATTAATAACATCTGAGTAACTAACTACCCGGGAAGAATTTTAAAAAGATAATTGTTATCTGTAAAACATCTTTAATATTTGTCAATCTATACTGGTTTGATGACCCTGTATATTCTAGTAACTTAAATTAACTTATTACAATATACAAACAAATCGTTTTCCTTACCACATAGCAGTACAATCAAAATGTACCATTAGCCATTTAGATGGATTAAATGCAATTGAATTGGCTTTATCTATTCCTTTTAACCATACACGATATTCTGGACAAATAAAAGCAGATCCCGCGTACGCTGCATCTACATGACACCAAAGAAGTTCATTGTAACATACATCACTTATTTCTTCCAAATTATCAAAGGAACATGCTCCTGTAGTACCCAAAGTAGCGCATACCTGAAGCATAGTTACATTTTGTAAGTTTAAATTATGGCATTTTATTTAGTGTGATGAGGGGGTTGGTTTTGCTAATTTTTGATGACATGGGGGTGGGGGTCTAGAATGGGATTACTTCAACAGCAGCTTTTTACTGGTTTACACATATGGCAACCCCGCATTTAAGAGTACTCAACCACTGGGTAAGCAGAGTGTTAAAATTGTCTAATTAAACCAATAGGGTGACTTTATTTTGATAGTTTTGACAGGAGACTGCGCCCATGCTTCAAAACAATACACATTTTTGGTGATTTTCACAAATATTGAATACACTTGGGTACTGCTTAGAATCAAGTATGGGAATTACGGCGCAAAATATCAAAATGTAGTTTCAAATAGACAAATCCAAGTTACACTAAAAATGTTTTGAAAGTTTTAAAGAAATCTCATAGAAATACAAAAGTACAAAATGCGTTTGTACAGTGAACGAAGTGTGGCGTAAATTTAAATTACAAGCAAAGTCCTGCAAGGAATTTGATATTATTTTAAAAAATTGAAGAATTAATGCAATTTGTGACTAAGAATAAATTTAATCTACTATGTTTTTTTATAGCGTGAATGTTAAAACTTTTTGAGGTATAGGTACGAGAAGTGAGGAATCTTTTCTTGAGTTTGGACCGCGTCAAATTGAAATCGTTTTTCGACGTTTCGCCAGCGAATGCTCAAGGCATCTCCAGGGATCTTTACTCTGCAAGATGGAAACACTGACTTTATAGACATATTTATTTCATATGATTGACTCTGTCGACTGGTCACAATAATAAACTGTTTTATTTTTGTATTTTTGTATTTGAATGGCTTGATATAAACATTAATATACAAACCAAAAATGTTAAGAACGTTTGGTTTGTTCGTAATATTAATTATTATTGTAATATTTGTACCTTGCCCTATGTTGAATAGGGTCAGTAAAGTTTGAATAAATTAATATTTTTGTGCGTTAAACTCCTCTAACCTAAGCCTATTTTTTTATTTTTAGAATTATAACTGCTGCTTATAAAACAGTTAAAAGACAAAATAGATTAAAAGAAAAATGCATATACAAATGTTTACTTCATAAGCATGGAAGCGGGGGAGACTTTGCTTACTTTTGATGACATGGGGGGGTAGTGCCACCACGGACGGTTAAATATCTACTACCTGATAGAATGTCTCCCTCGCTGGAGATCGAACCCAGGCCTACTGGCTAGACTTGGTGGAACTCCACCATTGTTCGAATATTATCTTTAACATTTTACACAATAGTATATATTAAATATTTTTTCAGATTTTTAAAGCCAACTAAAAAAGTTCCCTATAAAACAAAAAACGAGAAAATGGGTGCTTTATTTAGCGCACCATTAACCAGTCCTTTAAAAGATGGGCGCATCAGATGAAAAGTTATTAGAGACATTTTGCACCTCTTAAAATAACAGACGTTTTTTGGCCTCCTTATGGTTATCGTTATTAAACATAAGCAGCGACACATAACCTTATTTTTGCCTGTGGTTCACCGATTTTAAAGTTTACAAAAAACAGTACTTACTTTTAATCTTCATAACTTATATATTGAAAAAATAAAAAGTAAATTTAGGTTTGGTACTTAGTTGAAGAAAAAGCAAGTGTGCCAGATTGTAACATGTAAATTAATTACTGAAAATTTTTAAAAATGCAAGTCCGTTTTAATTTCTTTACACTATTTTATTTTTCTTACTGCTATGGATTTTCGCTGATTAGAGCCTATGTATCAATGATATTTTAATTAATGCGGCATTAAAATGTCAATCTTCTCAAATAATTGAAAACAATCCGGCAACCACGCAGTTTAAGAATAACGGTAACGATAACGGTAAGCTCTTCGGTATTTATCCGTATTTAAAGGAGTCCGGTATGGTTAATAACGATAACGGATCATGTTTGCGTTACTGCGCAGTCTCAGAATAACGTTAACCACAACGGAATTGCAAAATAAGAGGAGCAAAATGTTTTTATTATCAATTTAAAAGTGTTCAAGTTTTATTTGGATCACACTTTATAATATATGCATTTTTTGCACATTTATGTTACAGTTCTATATAATGGACATTTTGACATTTTTGATGATTTAAACTGAACGAATGCTTTTTCAGCAAAATGCTCGGACACGTCAATATTTGTTTTTATTTTTCTGTTTTCGATCGTGACAGTCAAATATACAGGGTTACATATCACTATCAATGTCCATAACATATGGGGTGGGTCAATGTTTGTCACTACTTTTGCTAAACATTTAATTACTTAGGAACAAAACAGATGAGTTATATATATTTTTAGAAGAGCATAGGTTTGCCCACTTGGTTTTATTGACTGAGCATTGGTTGCGAGAACATGAGTTGGTTCATGTTTCAGAGTATATAGTTTTATCAATTTTTTGCAGAACTAGATCAGCTCATAGTGGCTTCATGATCTTAGCAAACAAAAAATTTCTCAAGAGGATGCCGTAGCACATTAAATTAAGCTAAAACGTGATTCGCTACCGTTTCTTAAATATTTGTTTGGGAAAAAAGTTGTATATAGAAAAGTTTCTTAAAATAATCCTAAGATTATCGGAAAGTTGGTTATTTTTACGGTTTTGTTATTTTGGGAAATTTTATGTGTTAATTATTAACATTTCCAAAAATCAAATAACTTTCCGATATTCTTTGGATCATTTTAAGAACCTTTTTATATACAACTTTTTTCCAACAAATATTTAAAAAACGGCAGCGAATCGCGTTTTAGCTCAATTTAACGTGCTACGGCATCCTCCTAAGTCTAACTCATTTGGGCCTGTTGATCATTTTAATCACCTTTTGGTAGAAGGTGCCTTTAAGTTCTCTATAATATTTTCTCAAGCTCAAAATTTATACATAATCTGCATATACAGATCACCTTCTTCAGATGGTTGCCCGCTTCCTCTTCCGTTATTGTATGAGGTGATTTTTAATAATATTCATTTTATCGACACTTTTTCTATTTCTACGATTAGAATAAATAATTTGCTACAATCACATAATCTGTAAATGCATGTAAAAACTCCCACCCGTACCTACGTAATAATATAGCAAAACGAAGCTAGTTTAATTATAATTAATTTATTTATAATTTTTATTTTATCAGACTTTCTTAAAATATAAACAATTTAGTAAATGCCACTGTATTCTTGTGACATTGGAAAATTATTTTCAAGGGATTTACCGCTGGTGTCTAGCTAAAAGTTTTCTTAGAAATAATTAATTGGTAAAATCTTCTTAAAATGATTGAGCTTGCGGAGGTTTCAAATCCCTTGTTTGTAATTAATACCATCAGTTGATTTGTCTGGAATTTATCTTGGATGACTTATTTCTGCTTCTTGCAACAACTGATAATTGGGTTTTGGATTGCCAGATAAATATAAATTTTTCCCCTTGATATTTGTTTCAGTTTTATTTGGTTTTTATACCAATCACTAAACTCACTTTAAAATTAAAATCTATGAGGTAAATAAATTTTATTACCAGCTTTTATGTTCACTTTTCTGGTATATTTTTGTTATTGCGGAAATATAATAATGTATAGTACTTATAAGAAGTAAACTTTAGCCAAAATTATACACTTCAGTAAAAATAAATAATAGTTTAAAAAACTAAAAAACACGCTTTTATATGCAACCGAACTAAAAATTAGAAAATAATTTTTCATTACAAAGAGTTTGTCAGTCACTTCAGAGTAAAAAGCGTGGGGTGCTTAATATATTAAATGTTATAATTATTCTATTTGCAAATATCTATAAGGGAAAAGTTATGAAAAAATAGTAAAATACACCCCACGCTTTTTACTCTGAAGTGACTGACAAACTCTTTGTAATGAAAAATTATTTTCTAATTTTTAGTTCGGTTGCATATAAAAGCGTGTTTTTAGTTTTTTAAACTATTATTTATTTTTCATTTATTAGTTCGATATATCAATTAGTTTTTAAAATAAATGCTCCAGTTTATTCACTAAAAATTTCTTCGCCATGCATTCTGGATTTAAAGCTAAAGTGGCCACATAATTTTCACCTTTTAGAACTCCGTATTTCTATGTATTTTACACCTTTTATTATAAAATTGAAAAAAGTCAATTAACAAAAACGCAGCAAGTTATGCATCAATTGCCCTTGTGCATTCGCCATAATTAAAAACGATTATTAAGGAATTTATTTATCCTGGCGATGGCGGTCCTAAAATCAGGATAACGGAATACTGTTTTTAAATTATTGCATTGTCATCGGTCCTTGATGCGTGTGCTAAGTTTCAAAGAAATTGAAAACTAACCAGAACTAACCAGTTCACAGTATTCCTCCTTCTTTTTTTTGCACACAATTCTTGATTTTTCATTTTTTAGTTCGATATATCAATTAGTTTTCTGCGGTCATGTGATATTGAAATGTTTCACGAACTATTTCGTAATCTAATCATTTCATTTAAAGCTTCACTGTTGCATGGGGTTTCAGAACGCAACTACTCCGAACAAGTTTCAGATTGGTCTACATGTAACGGGGTTTGTACCCGTTTAACGGGGGTTCTTGTTAACCCCATGGTCTTCCTGTCGTTTGCCGAGGGGTTGCGTCCTATGGGTGGACGCACGCTTGTTTAACTAAGGTGTTGCAACCTTATCCTGGTCCCCAACCCGTCGGCAAATGTTGTCAAGTTCGATTATTCAATTGTCTAATCTGGCGCATCCGCCAGAACGTACGATTTTTCACTTTTCCGGTTTTCCTGGAAAATGCTGGAACTTAACGGGATACTGTTTTTAAATTATTGCATTGTCATCGGTCCTTGATACGTGTGCAAAGTTTCAAAGAAATTGAATAGCTGGAAGTTGGTAAAAATTAGGCTCAAAGATTCCGTTACATAGATAGATGGATAGATAGTTACAACCCAAGTTAATAAAAGCGTGTTAAAAAAAGTTGGCAAGTAAAACAACAATAAAGCGGGAACGGTGAGTCACCGTGTTTACATGCCGGAATGCTTTTTCTAATCTCTACCTGCTGGTGTTCTGGTTTATATATTACCGTCTATTTTAAACGCATTAACTTTTAAACGTTTTAACTTTTAACTACAGAGGTGCCGTTTCTGGAACGCAGCCACAGACGACCGGTCATTTTGACCGGTTTTCTTTTTAAACACACATAAACAACAAGAACTTTCTTTTTTATTATTGTAAACGGATTAGTTTATTACCTTTATTTTATTTTCATTTATTACAGTTTTAAGAATTTTTTGTTGAAACAATAGTAGATAATAATAAAATTATTTTTATAATCATATTTTTTTTATATGCAATGAAGTACATATATAGACATTAAAGAAAAACCGCAGCACGCCGTTTTTTAACACAGACAGAAAAATAAATAATTTAAAATAAAATATATCAATAATTATTAAAAATATGGTTAGTTCTGGTTAGTTCTTTTGTGCTAGAATGTTGTAATGTAAGTGTATTTTTAGGAACTAAAAAAACCTTTTTGACCGTTTATAGCAACTTTTACCATTTAAAAGTTTTCATCGCAAAATATTTTTGACTTTTCAATGTCCCCTTTATTTTTTTTGTTTTCAACTCTGAGTCAGTGTCATGATCCAGTGGTATATAGTCGACATCTTATTCGATATTGCTACCACCAAAATCCACTTTTTTGCCATTTTAGCAAAGTATTCTCATGATAGTAACTCTAATATTTTCCACTATTTTAGGGCCTCAGATTACAATCCATATGCAATGTAAAAATGTAGAAATACCAAAAATTAAAAAAAAACTGTATATTTAAAAATTCGTACGTAAACACAGACTACCGGTATGTTTGACGGAAGTCGTACTTTAAACTTCAATATTTTCCATGCTTAAAGATATAAAAGACATACACATTCCATGAATTGAATAATAACGTAAAACTAAGTGTCAAAAAGGTACATGAACGCATAAAAGCGAAAATGATGAGGGTGCCATGATCTTGACCAATTGGTAAGCACCGCCGATCAAAATAAATGGATCTCTGTGGTTAAGGGTTAATTTGGCTGAAGAAAAATAGGTTTTTTTTAAATAGATGACTCAGGTTCCCTTCCAGTCTAATCCAAATACGAATACAACACTTATTTGGGTCAACAAACTATAAACTATGTATAAAACTAGTTTTTTAGGTGTTAGGTTTAGACTTAATTAATATTAAGGGGCATTTTTTTGATATGGTACCTTTTCAGCTATATTATTAAATGAGATAGGTGTCCACACCAGTGCCAGAGATATATTGATTAATAGTATTATTAGAACAACTGTTTGTATAATACTTCTTTAACTTTAAATAAAAACTTTTTGGAAAAACATCTTTCAAAAAACATTAAAAAAAACTCGCCACTGGGTTGATCATGGGCTGACAAAATATAGTGACTTTACCCAGTCTTATCAGTGTGTCCCTGTCATATACCCTTTCTCGTGTGCTTACTCTTAAACTGTCTTAAGTCATTAGTGTCATAACCCAGTACCCAGTACCCAGTAACCCCAGTATAGTTCCTCCACTTACGGTTTCCAACAAAGAAACTCGTGGTGCCGCGCGTATGCATCCCTAGGCAGTCCAATTGGACAGGCCCGGAACATCCCACTTTGTTCGTTCTTTTATCTCAGAGTTTTTAGAATGTGGAACCTGCTGCCCGCGGATGTCTTTCCTTCCCCCAAATCTTCAAGTATTTAAGTCCCGTGTCAACAAACTCCCCCTTACCTCGCTTAAGACACCCACGGTACGTTAGTATTTAGGCTTTTAGCCTTCCTGGTTTGTCCAAAGATAAAAAAAAACATATGTCTTTTGGTTTACTAGTTAAGTTATCAAGACAATAAAAAAAATACACAAGCTTTAATAAGGTAAGCCTTATTATTTGCTGTTAACAATACATTGTTTAGGGTGATTAAAGCTTAAGAATAAATATTTTTAATCGTCGTTATAATCTGCTGTTAAAAAGGAGTAATCACATCTATGATTAATTATTAAAAGAAATATTAGCATTTAGAACAACCCAAGGTTATGCGATAATTTTAAGTCAGAATATATTAAGTTTTTACATTATATCTATATCACCTTATATTTCATTAACTAAAACTTGTTAATTTGTTAAAAAAAAACAAATAAATAGTTAACTGACTTTTAAACCAATGCAATAGATTTTTATAGTCGAGGTCTACAGTTAAAGGGTTAGTAAATATAATAATATAATAAACAATAATAAATAAAATATATATATAACATATAATATACTCGACTTTGGATCCTTCAAGGTGTACGACGCAAGAAAGGGTTATCAGAGAAAAATTGACGATGCTATATGCGGTATTAAAAGACCTTTTTAACGCTGAACATACGGAACCAATTAGTTTGGTAACGTTATATAAAGGGTTAATTTAGGGGAGTAGCTACCGCCGCATCAGCGGTATCAATGATACGGGCCCCCGGGCTATAGGAACCCCCAAATTTGTGTAAAAATTAGTAATAGAAAACTCTAAAAATTGTCGGTTAAATTGGGAAAGTGGGTCCAATTAATGCTGAAATAAGAAAAACAACGTTTTTGGAAAAAAGGGACTTTTTTGCACTTCAATTTTTTGGGGCTCCTCCAAGAGGAGCGTGTTTTTTTTTTTTTGGTCTTCAATTTTTTTTGTGACCCCTTAGCTCATTGTAATACGGGGAACCCTCCAAGGCACTCTACGCCACTAGGTAAATTTTGTTGTTGTTGTTATTAATTCTGAATGCGACCCTGGTATATATAGCAGCATGGCCGAAAAGATCCCCTGATGACGCGATGTTTCTTATCTTTACGTTAGTAAAATATTGTACCAGGATACCAAGAAGTATTTAAAATAAATCCTTTAATACTTACCCAAAAAGGTATTAATCCTTTTTCTCTATCCTGTTTAATAGCTTTAAGTAACTTTTCTCCTCGCATTGAAAAATTTTCATCACATTCTATGTACCTTAATGTAACTAAACCAATTAGTGCGGCTTTTTCTACACTAAAACATTAATATTTCAAGAAGAAAAAATTAAAATCAAAATTATTATTTAAAAAATAAGTTTTGTGGTAAAGTCTTTTACTGCAAATATTCCTGAGAAAACTAAATATTTTACCTATATACAGTGTGTAAAAGATAAGGATCCTAAGCATGGGAATCTCAGTACCTATTGGAGATACAGTTTAGGTTAAATTAGAAAAAGTTGTGTTTTTTAAAGCTTGTTTACATGCCTTTTAAAAACTTTAAAAATTTCATGGCCTGCTGAGATATTTGGCGAAAACCGAAAATTTGACTATATCGATTTTTTTTTTACTTTATTTGAAGAGATATAAAAATACTAATAACACTTTTTATTGGCACTTTTTAGCTACTATATGATGGTATTTTTAGGTTTTATACCTGACGTTTCGTTTTCAAGAAACCATCATCAACTTTATTTTTTATATGGCTCGAAAAAAGTATCCCCTGTATCTGATCCCATTTTTTATTACAAATTCAACGATGTATCACATGTCATATTTGAATTTTAAGTTAAAAGAAAAATTGCATTTTCTCTATTTTTAAAGTTATTTTTAAGTAGGCCTTGCAAACAAATGCTTGGACGTTAATACCTGTTACCGTATCTGCAACATATTTAATTATCATTAAATCAAAATCGTATTTGTCGTTATTTCCCTGTTTGTCAAGTTGTTGTTTTTACAGCAATTGTTCTTATTGTTACTGTTGTCTTTATACGTAATACGCATTACTAGGCTCAACAAAATCCGCGTGTTAAGAAAATATCGAAACATCAAGAACGTTTTGGGTTTAATATGTGGTGTGGAATTTTAGGAACTAAAATACCAGGTTCATGTATTTACCATAATTTATTAACTGCAGAAATGATATCTTCATTTATTTTTGCAGCACAAAATGTAGCATGTTAGCATGTCAAACTTATCTTCATGGCTATAATGGTCATTCTGCATAGTCGACCGTAATAATACAATAAGATATTAGCTATTCACCAATAAACAATAATAGAGACAACAGTAACAATAAGAACAAATACTATTTTATAATGATCTTAAATTATGTTACAGATACGGTAACAGGTATTAACGTCCAAGCATTTGTTTGCAAGGCCTACTTAAAAATAACCTTAAAAAAATAGAAAAAATGCAATTTTTCCTTTAACTAAAAATTAAAATATGACATGTGATACATCGTTGAATTTGTAATAAAAAATGGGATCAGATACAGGGGGTACTTTTTTTCGAGCCATATAAAAAATAAAGTTGATGATGGTTTCTTGAAAACGAAACGTCGGGTATAAAATCTAAAAATACCATCATGTAGTAGCTAAAAAGTGCCAATGAAAAGTGTTATTACTTTTTCATATCTCTTCAAATAAAGTCAGAAAAAAATAAAATCGATATAGTCAAATTTTTGTTTTTGCCAAATATCTCAGCAGGCCATAAAAATTTTTCAAGTTTCTAAACGGCATGTAAATAAGCTTTAAAAAACACTACTTTTTCCTAATTTAACCTAAGCTGTATCTCCAATAGGTACTGAGACTCCCATGCTTAGGATCCTTATCTTGGGCAAACTGTATATTCAAATACCTTAATGTTCTGGTGTACCGATGCCTGATACTAACAATTTATATTGCATAATTATTTCAATAAATGAATAAATTTCAAAAAGGTTATAAAACCCTAAAAAGCTGGCTAATTGGTAAGAAGATCATTTCAATTGTTTTTCTTGCTCGACCAGTTAATTGTGATATTATTTTACACTAATTTTTAATTACATTAAAAAAAAGTTGTTGATATAAGAAAATATAACTATAATTAAACTACTACAATTAAATTAATTAATAGCAATTTAATATTATAAAGAGAAAAAATTGAAGCCCTATATTAATATTAGTCATAATAAAATATGCTTTTGTCTTACAGCATTTCCGAAACTTGAGATATTATTATGGATTTTACGAAAGGATGTCGCACGATTAGCATTACAAATGGCTTTTGGTTGGAATACCTCCAAATTTTAATATGTAAACATCCAATAATTACTTTTTTGTTTTTTTTTTAACTGCTAAATTATATTTTTAGTTGGGAGCATTTTCTTTCAATGTATAATTAATTAAATAAAAAATTTGCCCAGAAAAAGTACTCGTAATAAAACCACTGATCTTGATGGATTGCCAATGTTATTACCTGCGCGAAACAAAAGTTCCATTTCATGGGCGAAAAAACCGGTTTGTACGCAAGCAAATCGAGGGTAAACGCACCTGCCGCCAAACAGACTATCCGCATTATCGGAAAGAATTTGTCGACGGCGTCCTGGTTTTCTGTTCGAAGTACGGTAGCTAATGAGCGTCACGGTCAGATCGAGGACGGAGGATACGGGGTACCGGTGTTTGTATTTTGCCACGGCTGCGCGAGGTCGTAAAGATCCGAAAAATGCTTCTTGCCACTGCAGATCTAAATGTAGATTATCTATGAATTAAACATTTAATTAAAGTAACTGTCAATTTTTAAAAAATCTTATTATGGACGGCAATGCGAGAAAGGCAAGAAATTAATTTTTATTATTTTTGAGCACACTTTATATTTTGCGTTAGTTAACATAAATTATTTAAAAAAACTTGTATAACCCCAAAAGTGGGTCTCATGCTTAGACCCATATTATTAAAATAAAAAAATTATTATCTTTTACATTTCATTTGCTTCTAAAAAAATGTTCACATGGTCTGGAAAACATAAATTAAAACTAAAAAAAACATAATTCTCCTTAAAAATAATACTAAAAATATTTATATTATTAAATGGAGTAGGAGGTTAGTGCGAATCAACCTTCTTGTTGTCTTGGAGCTAGGCACTGCTCACAAGTCATTTTAATATGACGTTTGCACGTTGGTTGTTAATACTTTACACAAAAAATTTTATGTCTTATTTCTCTTTTTGTCGGGGACAAATAAAACTTCTGTTCTGACTTCCTGTACTTTCCGCAACTTTATGTACATACATATTGCTCGAAACTGTAACGTTAGGAGGCGCGTGGAGGTCAAATTGACCTATCGGCAAGACACGTAAATTTTTTGAATAAATTGTGTTTTCTTTTTGGTATGACATATACCTAACGAGGTTTAGGAAGGCACCAAGAAATTTTTCTTTCTAATTATATAAAATGGGGGTCATTTGGATCCCTGCGCGCCTACTTAGGGATAAATTAATTAAATTAAACTTTTTAAAAAAGTAAGGCTACAATAAGTACCTCGAGTGAGCTTGATCCGAGCAATACGCTACCAGTTTTCCATTTATTTCATGCTTAGAAGCATCTGGATATAGATCTTCATACATTTTAATTGCTACAAATCTCCCTGCTAACAGACTTATTAATGTGCATTCACTGGCCGTTGTCTAAAAATAAATGATAAAACAAAACCATGTTTTAACAAAAAATATTATGTACTTATGTACCTGTATAACTCCCCTCCATCACCACCTTTTCTATGGAGAAAATCTTCTGGTAGGCCAATCATTTTTCCAAGCCAATTCATTACAACCATCTCAAGTTCTGTACAAACTGGACTAGAGGCCTATGAAAACATATGTAGCTATACATATCGGCACGAAAAGACAAAAATTAATATAATAATTAGAAAACTTTATTTTATATATACAGTGTGTCTATGTAAGATGTCGTTATATGATAAAATTTTTAATTATTAATTTCACGAAAAAAAATTATTAAAAGTTCTGCATGATCCAAAACCTAAAATGATCGTTCATAAACTACGAATAGTTGTGTCACTTAACGACGCAGCTCCGATCAGGCCCCTCCTGCCCCGCCATTCCTTCGACTTCACTTGCCGGCCAAAACAAAGCCAGTTGTTCGCTTTAAATGGTACACGGTGGCTCAAGCGTTTCGGCACTATTTAAAAGCAGCTTTCAAACGCGCCACAAGAAAGTGAACTTTCTTACTATTCGTGGTTTATAAACGATGCCTATATGCAATTATCAGATATCAAATTGATCTATAAAATTTATAGTTACGAAATGTATTGCACTAATATACAAACCTAAATTGTTACCATTATCGCAGAAAAAAATAAAAAAGTTTTTTGAAATAAATAAGATTTCATATTTAAACGTATTACAAATTTTTAATTCTTAACATCCTTTTTTTTTTGTAGAAGTTTTAGATTTTGCAAAATACAGCTAGTCTTAAGCAAAATTACATTATTGGCCAAACCTTGTAAATGACTGACACAATTTGAAATCTGATGGTTGTAGTTTAGGTTTTGGACCATGTAGAGGTTTTTATAAGGAATAACTTTCTTTTCGTATAATTAAAATAATAAAAATTTCTTAACGCGAACTTGCGTAAGCACACTGTATAATAATATATAATTTTTCTAAAAGCTTTCTATGTGTTTTATTGCATAAACATAATTTACATAGAAAATAATCTAAAATAGGTTTCAATGTTTACAAACTATCAATAAATTTTAAACGCATTAAACGCTACAGCCACGATACCAAGCGTCTAGCGGCGAGCGGAGGGCGGCAAGTGTTATGCCGTTAAGAAAGGTTTTGCTAACATCAAGATCGAAACCAGCAGATCTTTATGTTGTCATAGTGCTCTCACACTCTCCGCTTTTCGCGCGCTCGTACCCATGTAAATCCCAAACAATTAATTGCATTACTGAGCATTTCTCCCAACATGGAAGGATAACTATTTAAAGCAGGAAAATAAGCATGCATAAGTGCGGACTTTGCCAATGCGTTACTCCAGGCATTATTACAGTTTCCACATCTTTAAAGATGGACTCCCAGGATTCCCCTTTTAATGGTGCCGCGTCTGGGATAAGTTCCCTTATGAATCCTGGTTTCTTGTCTGGAAAAACCCTACGCTCCCTGATGTTTTCCAGATAGTCTGCTATATAGTCAATTAGCTCTTTACCTAAAAACATTAAATATTTGATTGTAAATAACTTAAGTTTATTGAGGTTGGTAATTAACTATTTACAATAAATAATACAAACAATTGTTTAAGTCATTTTAAGATAAAAATTCCTATAAACATTAACAATTTTTTTATTTCCAAGGTCCAGATTTTTATTTCATTTAAAGAAAGTCTTCCGTCACCTAACCAATTGTATTTTATTTTGGCAATGTTATGTTTTTTTTAAATTTAAGACTAACCTATTCATATTTATTAAGATTAAGGATTTTTATTACTGAGAAAATTAAAAACAGCCTTTTTGCCTTTAATTTTTTTTTCCTATCTTGGTTAACAAAAAAAAAAAGAAATTAAATTAACTTAATTACATTTTCAAGGACCAATTATTAAGGTTAAATTGGTTTATACTTTTATACTTAAAATTGAGGTGCCATATTTAAGGGGCTTAAAAGCAAAACAGATAAAATCCACTTTTGGTCTAAAATGAATTGGTCAGTGAAATATATTTTAAAAACTGTAATCTATTGGTTCGCCAAATCCTAAAAACCAAGCACCTAAAGTCTCATACATTTAAGACAACAAGATGTTAGCTTGGAATCACAACAGATAAAGTCCTACGCGCTTAAAAAACAAAACAGATAAAGTCCGCCGCGACGAATCACAAGCTTCATTAAGGACAACGTGAGAAAACTGTTGCTTGTCGGCGGCGTAATACTGCTGATCAATTTTTAATATTTGTTAATGGTTCTTCAAGGCAAAAGTCTGTATGGACCGAAGACACCTACTAATACAACAGATCAACCTAAATCCATTCCGTAATGGGCATTTTACTTTTAAGACATACCACTCCAAGCTTGACCTGACAAATTTGTGTGAGATGATTCATGTAAAAGGAAAAAAGTTTTTTTGCTACAGTAAGAGCAAAAAAATGTTTTGTCATTAATCTTTCAGTTATTGTTAAAGATAATGCTTCAGTTAACAATAAAAAGTATGACGTTTTTCAAATTGCATTTTGGATTCGACTGGCAATCAAAACTGCCCTTAAAATTTTAAGTGGAAATTTTGCTTCTTGTAAACCGCGTAATGCGGATGATCCAGAGCTTATAGTTCAAAAGAATTATAATAAATAAAATATATCTAAAAGTTGTTTTATCATAAAAAAAAAAGCAAAATAGACAAAATCCATATACTTGATAAGCAAAACATATAAAGTCCTGGTTTTAAAAGCAAAATCAACAAAATCCATTTTTTAAAATTTAAAAATTTATTGGAGATTTAGTGGCAAAGTCAAATATTGTTCGTTAATTATTTTCTCATTTTTCCAAACACTATTAAAATGGTTGCCAAATTAAAAGTCCTAATTTGAAGCAACAAATTTTAGTCCTTTTCTCGAAATCGACAAAAGTGGACTTTATCTGTTTTGCTTTTAAGCTACTTATTTTTATTTATGTTTATTGAAAGGTACAAAATTGTACGATAAAATCATCTCTTATGAAACGATTCCTAGGTATTGAGGAAAAATGGCTACTTTAGGATGTGGGCTTTCCGATAGTGATCAGTGGGTATAGTGGTATAAAAAATAGGGTAGCTTTAGAAAAATTACAAATAATGACAAAAACATTTTTTAATGTAGATAAAGCGCCCTGTGGTGAAAACAATTACTAATTAAGCATAATTAAAAAACTTAATCTAACTTCTCAAATTAGAGTTATTATCGGTTTTTGCCTCAATCAAGAACTTGAAAAAGTAAGCATTAAAAAATTGAACTTTCAAGGGTTTTTAACCCAAAAATCTATATCATTTGGGAAAACAATGAGTATGAAGCTGTGCCATTATTTTATCATGTAATATCACTCATCTTAAGTTTCTTGATCCATTTTTGTATCATCCTGTATTATATTTTTAAATCCTAAACTTTTTCCCGAATAAAATTTCTTTACCAGATGCTAAAGTACATTATTACATAGAACTCTAAAATTTACGTCTTCAAATCAATGTTTATCAACGCATCCATGGATTTAAACCACATAAACGTCAATTTGTCCAAAAACATACTGTTTAATAATATGTAAATATTTACTAGATGCAACAGTATAGTTTTACTTTTCTCCCTTTATTCAATTTATTCCTTTTCAATATCGATTTGTGTTGGTGTAAATTGCTGATCAAAATGAGTTTAGTTGGTTAGGTCCCTTATAACACAAGTTTGTTTGTTGTTTTATAAACGTTTATAAAACATTCAAGTACATTTTGGGTAACGTAATATAAACGTTTGCAAACTTTCGTGAATGTTCTTAAACGTTTTCGAAAAGTTTTTCGTCGGCAAAAACAACGTTTTAAAAACGTTTACTGAACGGTTTTTATAGTCCCTAAACGTTCTAGAAACAGGCGTTTAAAGTTTTTCTTGGGACGTTTTAAAAATGTTGTCATAGTATGTTTTGTACGTTTACTAAACGTTTTTATGGTACCTAAAACGTTCTAGGAACGGGTTTTAAACGTTTTTAAGGACGTTTAAAAATGTTGTATGTTGTATTTCTGAATTGATACAAACAAATAACATTAAAATAAAATATGAATATCAATTAGTTCTGTTCAAAGTTGGTAGCATTCTATCAGCTGATGACAGAGTCGTGCCTTGTCGAAGCTTTGCTCTGGCAAAAACCGTGGAAATTCTGCCATTTCTATCTTGGTTGTATTCTTTGCAAGGATTTGCAGTGCCGTTAATGTTTTGGTTAGCTTAGAGACTTCACATACTATTGGTTCTGACTGCGTCTCTTTTATTTTAAAGGCTTTGATTAGTGCTTAGTCGAATAGGTTTCTCAGTCATTCACTGTCGTATATACATATGATACTGAGCGCTGTCCGCGCCAATTACGGTGCAACATGAAGAACCACGTTCAGATTTACTGCGTGAAAATACTCCATTTAAGATTTTTAAACAAACATACCCTTTATCCAAAAGCTAAATGATAATGAAGAAGATACGGGGTGTTAAAGGATATAAATATTTTTATTCATGCATTTCGTTGATAATTTCCTGATGATGGCTTAAACATTTTAATAAAACCCGGTCATCCAGGAGCTATTTAGCTATCAGCTATTTAGAGCTAGCTGCAGTTGTAATTATAGCTAAGACGATGCTGGCTTGGAGCTGTACATACTTTCGCGCACTGAACAACCAAAACGTGGAATACCTTTAAAAACGGCTGTCAAGACCGATTCTTACTAAGCATACCTTTTTGATGCAGAAAGCATGAGAAGCTACTGGCCATTTACATACATACAGAGTAGTAACAAGAAATTGGGTAGTTTTAGAGAATTTTAAAACAGTGTACCCATCGCCCCCTCTAGTCTACAATACACAAGAATTAATCACTTCGATCTGAAAAGCTAATGTTTAAAAACCCCGAGATACCGTTTTATTAAGATATTTAACAAAGGGGAAACATTATCAAATAAATTTACTTTTTTACTATGACACCTCCGTATCTTCCTTATTATAAACTTCTTTGGATATTAGGTATGTTTGGTTGGAAATCTTAATATTTGGCATAAGGAATCTGTGGTTTTTCTGTGTACCATTCATTAGCGGACACCTTGTATACAAAGTTTTTAAAATGGATTTTGACTTACGGAACCATGGAAAATGTTTTGGCTCTGCCAGGTACCTCATCGCTCCGGTCGTCGCTTGATAATTTTTAATTTTCAATATTTAAACCACATTTAAGTGTCTTTTGTTTTAGGTCATGCCTCAAACCACGAAGGCTAAAAGCCTAAATACTAACGTACCGTGGGTTGTCTTAAGCTGAGGTAGAGGGAGTTTGTTGACACGGGACTTAAATACTTGAAGATTTGGGGGAAGGAAAGACCTCCGCGGGCAGCGGGTTCCACAATCTAGAAACTCTAGGGATAAAGAACGAACAAAGTGGGAAGTTCGGGGCCTGTCCAGTTGGACCGTATAGGGATGCATACGCGCGGAACCACGAGTTTCTCTGTTGGGAACCGTGAGTGGAGGAACTATACTGGACAATTCTTCAGAGCAGAAGCCATGGAAGTACCTATAAAAAGCGATAAATCCCCCACAGCCCGACGATGTGCAAGAGAGAGAAGCCTTTCTGTAGAGTGAAGGATCATTAATGAGACGAATAGCTCTTCTTTGAATAGAATCAAGAATGCTTAGGGTTGTGGGGGACGCCATGCCCCAGATATGAGAACAATATTCCAAGGGAGGTCAGTTTGGGACACATATAAAGTGTATAAATTAGAAGGGGAAAAATACTTTTTGGCTCGAAAGAGAAATCAAGCTTTTTGAAGCTGCCATGGCTATAGTAAACATTGTGTGTTATTAGGGGTACTAAAATAACTATAAAATCATTTATGGAAGTTATATCCATTTATTAAATTATGGTAGCCTTAAATGATTTTTTTTTAAAATTTTTGACAACTCACGAATGCTTATATCTAAGTCCCAAAGTACCGTGGGTATCGAGTTATTAAATGTTTAACCGATTTTTACCCTGTCTCTTCAACGTTGACCAAGCACTGAAACATGCAGTTTTGCATTTCACATCACCTTTAGACAACCACGGACGTTATTTTTAAATAACTACTTCCTAAAAGTTGTTTCCGGCTGGGGTTCAAACCCAGGCCTTCTGTTTTAGAGAGAAAAGACTTTGCGCCCTGCGATACAAAGAAGGACAAGGAAAGACAACCACTCACATATTTTAAAGCTAATAGGATGCTCTATATACAGGATGTTTGTTTATTTGGGCAAAGAGATTAAGGGCGTATTTCTAATCAAAAATGTTTTTTTTAATCTACGTCTAAAAATAAATGATTTTTAATTTACTGGCTATTAAACCCTTAAACCTTTTTGTAAAAAATATATGTTTTTTGTTGGCAGTGTTATTCGTAGGAATTAATTAACTTAATTAAATTTAAGCTTGTAAGGTTTTGTAATATTTTAAAATTTCTCTTTTAGATTGGGCAAACAAAACAACAACTTTTTGTCTATTAGTGTTTTCTTGACCTTTAATAGTGTAAAAAACAAAAAAATAATAACATTCATCTACCTAAATACATTATTCTTGGATTACACACAAACATTGAAAGTATTTTCTTCTCATTTTTTTTTTAATTTTTTATTGATAATTACGTGACAACAGAAATAAATACTAAATAAAAAACACAAACATTAAAACTTTGCAAATTTTACCAAATTAAGTGTTTTAAAATTTTACCTTCTCTTGGGTGGTTTACGGAATGCAGTTAAGTAGATTTTACTTTTTTTTTTGAAAACCTAAAACAATTACAAAGCGATGTTGGAAGCAAAAATCTGTGTGTTTTGGTTTATTTAATAAAACAAAAATAAAAAATTGTACAAAAGTGGCTCTCTATATTTTCGAAATATTAGTTAAGGTGCCACCTAACTTGCTCTCTTAATGCTAGAAATAAAACTGCCAAATTTGGTTAAAATCGGAAAAGCGTGGTTTAAGATATTAACAAAAAACATTTTTTTTTTTTAATTTAATACAGTGTTGTTGCAAAAACGCATTTTTGAACCTTTTAAATAAATTAGTTTATAAATAGGCTTTTTAAATGTTTTTAATCTATTTAAATTATAATTTAAAAATACCTTACCTTTTATCCGAGAGTCTTTACTTATCCATGAGTTACTTCGTGCCTAAAAACACAAAAATAAAAATGCAAAAAGTTTTTTTTATACTAGAGAAATTGAAAAAGTTAGCTGCTACTACTACAACCGACAGCATTTTAAATATTTTCAAAGCTTTTATAAGATTGTCTTTATTTTCAAATCCTATCTCATCGGTTTTCGAGAGAGATAAAGTGGCAGCAATATCCTGTGTTAAATATGGTCGAAAAACATGGCCCTAATTAAACTTAAGTAAATTAGTGTCTCAATTCATGAAAGTTGATGCAGCTCAGAGAAGTGGTAGTTTAGGACACAGACACGATGTATTTAATTAACACCGAGAAATCGATCATCCATACTCAGTCATGGCCAGGTGGCGTCGTGCTATAAAATTAATATTACTCATTTCCTTTTGTTATTCTTAAAAATAAAACAACAAAGATCATTTTTCTTTCTCTGCCGAAACCTCCCGTTATGCATGTCATCACTTCCAAAACTGGGAAAGATGAAGAACGCTTTAAGATGATATATCATGTCCTATACCTAACAAATCATCAAGTGCCTTTCTTAATAAGCCGCTTTTTTGAAACATTTTTTTTTTTTTTTAAAGACAAAATTTAATTCTAAGTAACATGGAAATATCTCTTATGATAATTTCTAAAGTCTCCTTTATAAGTAAACTTATAGACAGTTATTGATAAAGCCTTAAATATGTAAGTCATCTTCCAAAATGAAGAAATATGATAAAAATGATGATTTAGGTATAGGGACATGATATGTCATTTTAAAGCGTTCTTCTTCATCTTTAATTTTATTGAGTAATATACAGGGGTTTCATTTTGAAAAAATAATTTTTGACTCCTTTTAAGAATAGCAGTAATGGTAATTTTGGCACGCCCTGTATGATGTGGAGTCGATTTCTCGGTGTAAATTAAATACATCTTGTCTGTCTAAACTACCACCAAAACATCAACTTTTCATGAATTGAGAGCACTAATTTACTTAAGTTTAATTAGGGCCATGTTTTCTGCACCATATTTAACACAAATTATGTTTATCTCAAAAACCGATAGAGATAGGTATAGGGCAATATTAACAAAAAAGTTTTATAATAAAAAGGGCGAATATAAAAACTTCTTAATATAGGGGTGTTCCATTTAAAAAAATAAAGTTTTTAGGACTTTTTGATAGAAGCAGCAACGTCGCAATGCTGAAAATATTTTAGATCGATAGAACAGTGCCAGAAAATGTAAGATGCGAAATTTTCAGAAAAATTGTGCGTTCCGTTTTCCATAAACGTCTAACCTACCAGCGACCGTGAATCAAATTATACAAGGTGTCGAAAACTAATATTTGAAGTGATGGGTGTCCTAACACTGCAGGTGGTAAGCTTATTTAATAGGAGACACCCGTATATGTGTTCCCATTTTTGGTTTAGGTTAGATTAAAATGAGTTTTTATGCAGTTCTGTCCTGCCAAAAATGTACCGTTTCCCAGGCACCTAGGTTCTGCTATGCGGGTTTTACGTGTCAAGTTATCGAAGCGTATCTAGTTGAGTGTAGGTACCGGCTTACACGCCAAACCACTGAGTGCCGCTGCTTTAGTAACTTGCCCAGCAACCCACTTGACACGGCCGCGGCGAATGACATGTCAGAGCTGACTTGCCAAGTTTTTTAAACTACGTAAATTATTATAAGTCTGTTTCCTAAACTGTTTTCGGATCCAGGCTCAAATTTGTAACAGATAATCCTTGAGGACATTTTTTGATTAGAGCTATTTTAAAATATTTTGTTTCGGTCATCGAAGGAACTTTAACGATTAGTAGTTAAATTTTAGGATTAGAGAGAGAAAAGGTATAAAAAGTATTAGCTAAATAAAGCAGAATTTAAATACATTTTAAAAAGTTTTAACTAATGTCACTCAGGATGTCTTTTTCATAAAAAATAATTTTAAATATTAATTTTTTTATAACAAAAAAAAATATAATAAAAATTGATACAAATAAAATGGCCTAAAGGTTTTTGTTTATTTGGAAAAAATTTGTTTTAAAAGTTAGGTTTCTACATTTAAATAAAGATTTAAATAGAATTTATCGTCAATATCGCGAAGTGGCGTATCTATTTTCTTTTCAATTTTGCTAGAGTGCTTTAAGGGTTTCTATTTATTTTGCAAGGGATATTTTTAAGTTAAATAAAATACAGGTAATTGGGTATATATATTTCTATACCTTTAAAGGCTATCCAAAATCTAACCTATAGCTTAATTTGTGATATTAGAGAGGAACTTAGCAGTAATATCGGCTCCAATCAATTTTCCTATTTTTGAGATACGCCACTTCACGATATTGTTGACATAATATAGTTAACACCTTATAAAATTGGATATTTAGCCATGAATTAAAACCAGAAAAAAAAATGCTATTTTAAACGCAATCATCAGCGCTGTCCAACATACGCACGCGACTTATAGTTTATGGTTATATAATGTACACTAAATTTAAAAAAATGCTAAAAACTTTGATATGCTTACTTCAATTCATTGACACAAATAATTATATAAGTTGGTATTGCAATTCTGAGTGTACTAACTACAAGGTTATTAAATAAATATTTTTTGTACACAGTTTTTCAACCTCTTCACGTAAAACACACTAAATTGTTAACATATTTTGTTCATTTTATAAATTAATTTGAAACTTTACTTCCCGCCAAAAATTGTTTCTTTCATCATTTTCTTTTAATTTTAATTTTTTAAGAGACGTTGAAGGGATAAGCTTACACAAATCAGAGTTTATTATTTTTCAGTAAGCCTTAGGTTTGAGGCTATTAAAAAAAAAAACATTATTTGAAAAATCGTTTACATAACTGATGGTGTTGCCGTAATGAATCCACCAATGAGTAGAATAGAATATCTTTTTATATTTTGTACTAGTGGTTCAGTGTTGCTTGTGCCATTACTGCAATTGTGTGGATTCATAACGGTATGTATTAGGTATAAAACGATTTAACAGAAAGTTTTTGTAAATAACTTTCGTGGTACATTAGAAAATAACAAAATTTACAGTGTGTAAGTTTAGTCTTATCCATGTTTTCAAAATAGTCTTATACAATTTTGTTGTAAAATCAATAGGAAAGCCAATATTTAAAGGTGGCATCAGAATTTACATTGGACTGCACCTATGACTAGTCTGTGGCGATGCACCCGCTCTACGATTTTCCATAATGGGTTGATAAAAAAAATAGCTTATATTAATATAAAAAATTTAAGAAATATTACTTAAAATTTTTTATACAAAAATAAAGCAAACAACATACTTTTATTGGCTAAAATTATTTTTACTCAATTAGAAGTGTTTAATTTTAACGGAATCACCATCCTGTGGAAAAAAATTTTATGGACAAAAAACATTTTTAAAAAAAACAGCAACAAAACACTAAAGAAAAGCGTTGAGAGTTCATTAAAAAAATATGTAAATTGGTACAGTCAACTCAAGTATTTTTTTTATTATATTGTTTAAGGAATAAATATTATTTTTCAATAAGGCCAAATTTGAAAAAAAAACTGTTTGAATTATTTTTTTTAATATTTTAAAAATATAAACAATATTAACTCACCCTTAAAAAAACAGTAATAAAGTTTACACAGAAAGAGGGATGTTTCACCCCGTCTCGATCACTGAAGCCAAATAGCTAACAGAAAGAAGCAACAAGTTGTGCTAACATTCTCTTATATAGGGTTTCCTCCTCCTGGAACATAAAACTAATGAGCTTTTAGAGCTAAATCTATACTAAAATATAAGAGACAAATAAATAAATATAAATATATAAATTTATTTGCCGTGGTAGTCTTAATTACCAGTGAAAAATAAAGTACTACACGTCAAATAAATAAACTGTTATTAAAAAACAAAATTAAAAAATTTGTTGTGTTTCCACTGCAATTAATTATTAATAATTACCAATAAAATTAAATTGAAAAACCACCAAAGAAAGAGTATACAGGGTGATATAACTATATGCAAATAAAAAATATATACAGTGCATTCCAGTAAAAACGCGCCACTCCTATATAATTCCGTCATTTGTACACTAATAAAAATCCTGAGACACGTCAATTCCTAATTTTTAGGGGAACATATTTTTGTGTAAAATTTTACTTGTTCAGGGTTATCCCCTCCCCCATTAACACATACAGTCAAAAAGTTTAAATGAGAAAGGGATTTAAGTGATACATTATCTTAAAGGGTTTAAAAATATCTTTTTAACATACTTTTACAGTTTTTCAAAATCGGTTTAAAAGTTTCCATGAAACTACCCTAAATACTTGGTGTCTTTAGCCCCTGTAACTATTTTTTTTTTATTTAAAATAAAATTTGGTTAGTAAATATATCACCTAAATGAGCAATATTTTATAGATTCAGTTGTTTTCCGTTACTTCGTCAGTAAGTAAATTAAAATATCAAAAGTAAGGTTAGTTGGCTCGATAGCTAAAAAAGTTATTTGAGAAACGTTTTTAGAATTTAATTCTGGGCCGTTGTGTAGAATTTAAAATAAAAATAAAAAAACCGAAAATAAATATAAAAAAAAAATCGGTAAATTTACAAATCTTAAATTTAATTCTTTAAATAAGTTTTCCATCTCTAAAATGACGCATTAACTTTATTTATTAAAATTTTTGTATTTTCTTTTACACTTAAAACAAAAAAATAAAAAAAATAAGACTTGAAAAGTCCTGTAAGTGTGTACACCTGCTTTTTCTAAGAGCTACATACAGACAGTCCACGGATAGAATTAAAAGAGAACAAATGGACAAAAAATTTCATTTTTCGAAAAAAGTCTTCTTCATAAAAAATTTTTGCTTGTAAAAAAATTAGATTCACGAAGAAAAAATGTTGATTTTGAATACGGAGTTCGCAAAAACTAAAAAAATATATGATTTTTCTCCAAGAATAAACTACCTTTATTTTTATTTTTAAGCAGGATATCATCTAGAAAATTTATTTAAATTAGCATTTTGAATGACTTAATTCATTTTAGGGGTATCAAAGATTTATAAAACTAATTTTGGAGTTATCAAAAATTAATTATTTTGGATTTTTAGAATAAAATGACCTAAGAAACTGTTATAATTTGTTTTTTAACACTTACTTTTTCCAAATTCTACACAACAATTTTTCAGCTGTAAACGAATGTGATCAAGATGTTTTCGCCAAATTATGGATTTTTAATAAAATTTTTACAATATTGTGGTAATCGGTTACAACCATTATTCTGAATAGATTTCCCTTATGACCTTTTGCTTAATAATGAAAAATAAAACTACCACTTTTGGACAAAAATAATATTTTCTAAGTTTTTGCGAACCCAGTATACAAAATAAACATTTTCATTTCGTGAATCCTATTTTTTGTACAAGCCAAAAATTTTTATGAAGAATACTTTTTTAATTAAATTTTAAGTTCATTTGTCCTCTTCTTAACCTCATCCATGGACAATCTGTATATTGTAATTTAAAAACATAAAAAAGATAGATCATTTGATATGTGTTTTTAATTTGTTTTAGAAGCCTTATGGGGGATTACTTATGTTGGAAATAAATTTGGTATAAAATATGCATTATTATTTTTGTGTCAAAGAGTTTAAATTATTGGGTGCGTGACTTAACTTTATTTGAAATATAAGAAGAGCTTTACAAAACTATTAATGTTTAATAAGATTTAATAAAAATAGTCTTTTCTGTAATGGCTTACTACATGTTTAATTGTTATATAGTAATACAGCTCTTAGAAAAAGCAAGTGTACACACTTAGAGTACTTGCCAAATCTGTTTTTTTTTTTTTAATTTTAATCATAATTTAGGTCAATGCGTCACTTTATAGTTAGAAAACTTATTTTAAGAAAAAAAAATAAGATTCGTATATTGACCTTTTTTTTTTTTTTTTGGAAAAAATGTATTTTTCCAATTTTAACTATTTTAAATTTCGCAGGTTGGCCTCAAAATTAAATTCTAAACACCTTTTTTCTAATGACTTTTTTAGATATCGAGGCAAATAACGTCAGTACTTGATATTTTAATTTAATGTTTTTTAATTATCTTCCCAACGGAGGCCCATGAGCCGGATGTCATTATTGACTAATTATTTACTTGATAAGCTGGGATGATTGCCAAAATAAAAAACTTTAATAATTTTAAAATATATTTTTTTTCCTTATGTGTCCAACTCTTTGGCAGCCACTGTATAAACTTTTCTTTTATATTTTTCACAAGAAAAATCTGTCCTTAAATTTCTTAACAACACTCTGTTACATAATGTATAAAATAAACATTTTTCAAATATTACTTTTCTTTATAGTAGGGTAGGGCGGGGCTAGTTGAGCATAGAGGTAAGTTGGGCAATCAAAATATCTCAAAAACTATCGACCGCACGCGAAAGCATCAAATAGCGTAAAGAAGGGGTTGCGCGAAGGGAACTCATTGTGCGACCACTAGTGGTGACGCGGCGATCGAGAAAAGTATCCGTGCGCATTGTTTATTTTGTGATTAAAAAGTAAAATAATTGCAAGCCGGAAAATTTTATCTGTGATAGTTATATGTATTCCGTTCTCAACCAGGTAAGTGTTAATCTTAAGTAAATTTATTGCAGATTTAATATGTATAAAGATTTTGGATATAATTCTAACCGGTTTTTTAATAAATTTACTTTTTCTTTAAAATTTCATGTTGGGGTTAGTTGAGCTACAGTTGCCCAACTAACCCCACGGTTATAAGTATAAAATGTTTTATTTTTTTATTTTGTAGGATACGGACTTATAACAGTAAGACTACTAAAGTCTCCTCAAGATTTAAAAGAGGCTGCAACCCGAACTTTATACAAGCAACAACAAAAAAAACGAGCTGACCTATCTAACTTATAAATTTTCTCTGAAAATAGTTCGACCATACCCAAAGGCTGGTCCAAGAAAAGCTGCAATTTTAACAGATACAGAAGGCATTACAAGAGAAGCAAAATAAAACTGCTTAAAAAGTTTAAAAAACGAAGATGAATTGATAGATATTAAATCCAATAGTTAAGCTAAGCTAGGTACGTTGCTGTTTTATTAATGAGATTTGTTGTTTTGTCACTATAAAAATATAAATATAAAAAGCAAATTGTCAAAATGTATTTTTATTGTAAATGTATCTAACATTCAAGTCATGATTTGACTATACTTTCTAAGTGCTCCACTAGCCCCATACCCTTGCTCAACTTACCTCACCTATGGGGTACATTGGGCATACTTGACTATCTACATTAAAATAGATGTAGCTCCTAAATTCGACTTATTAGAAAGAAATTACTATGGACACTATTACTAAGGGATAAATTGCTAATTCCATCAGTATGCATTATAAGCCATTAAAACTTATTTTTCAGGAGCTATAACCGATCAAGTGAAAACTAGCTCAACTAGCCCCGCCCTACCCTACATATAATTAATAAGTGCATTTAAATAGTTATTTTTGTACCAAGAGCGTAAAATAGAACTTTTACGCCCGCGGCTGAAAGTTGTTGCCCAAGCTCCGCGAGGGCAACAATCAGCTGTGGGCGTAAAAGTGCTTTTACGCCAGAGGTGCAAACAATATTTTTGTACGACCAAAATTAATATACAAGCATTTTCTGTAGTTAGGGGAAAATTTCCTAGATTTTAATGTTTCAAATTGTAATCAGTGTACTTTTAACATATGTTTAATTAAATAAGTTGTAATTTTACCAAAAAAATGGAGCAATATGTAATTTTATTATTGTTTTATAAATTTATACCTGCTTGCGTTTTTATACTTTTTGCCTTAGGGCGTATAAGTGTTATTTTTTTTATTTATCTTTATGACATCTCACGAAGGCTTATGCCTTACTGGATGTTTAACCCAATATTGTCGTGTTCCGTCAACGTTATCCAAGCACTGAAACATGCAGTTGCATTTCACAGCACCTTTTAGACAACGCGGTAGTGCCACCACGGACGTTATTTTTAAATAACTACTACCTAAAAATGGCAGAATACTACACAGTGGTTTGCCATTGCCAACTGTCAGGTGACGAGCTATTAAAATCCGATGTCCGACTTCGAGATTCGAACCCGAATCGCTGCGGTAAGAGGCTGACACGCTAGCCATTACACCACTGCTCGCCACGTGTTATTTTACACCCTCATTTATAAATGCTGGCGTTTTTAAACCTTTTTTGCCCTAGGGCGTAAAAGTGCAATTTTGCCTCAAATGAGGGCGTAAACTTGTATTTTACGCCCGGTCGTACAAAAAGTAATTTTTATTTATCAAATCCCAGCTTTTAGGTTGTCCATAGTGAATTAACATTGAACAGATACTTTTACTTTTTTAATTAGATGATGTCAGTGGTTAAACTATTTACTAGGAAACATTTTGATAATTAAAATAAGTTTTAGTAAAAAACAAGACCACAAATTAATTAATTTTTAAAAATATCTGTATAAACATTTAAAAATTACCAACGCACTACATCAGTTTAGGTACTTTTCCTTCTAAACAAAATAAAACAATTTCAAACAGGTTAAAATTAATTAATAAATATTTAAAGCTAACTTACAAAAAAATATTTTTTTAAAGAATAACTGACCTTACTTAATGTGATCAATCAATGATGTTTATGTAAAATTGCGCAAACCAAAGTTCGTATAGAAAAAAAATTATTCAAAATTAATCGTTTAAGCCATATAATGGCACTCTAGATGAAAATAAAAAAATTAAAGCAGAAGTGTCAAAAAATAACTTATGGGGTATCATTGTACTCAGAATGTTGTTTTTTTTTAAATATGAAAAAATTTCCGGTGGTACTATTTAAAATTTGAAAGTATAAGGCATTTTCAGTTAAACCAAAAGTAATAGAAAAGAACTAAACAGATTAATCAATTTATAATTATATAAAATACCCATATACCAATTTTAATTTTTATATCAAAAAGGTACACAAATTAGAGGGAAAACACATTAGAGCTGTATTATCCATAATGCAGAGTAGGCCTAGCCTAGGGGCACCTTATCGGCTAGAGGCTCCGCGCAATAAGAAATTCCATTAAATATTTGTATACCTAATGAAAATATGAAATAAGTTTTTTTTAACGAAAGATCTTTGTTTGCTCTTCAATTTTTTATTTTTGTTCTTCAATTTTTTCGGGGAAAGAAATTGTCTGAATTAAACAATAATTAAAGGGCGCAACATTAACTCTTTTCTGCGGCACCTAAAGGGGCCTTAAAAATTGCATTGCCTAGGGGCACCGACATAGCTAATCCGGCCCTGAAACCAGGAGCGGTCATATCGACTTTCTGAGGGGGGCCATGGGCCGAGGAGAAGTGTGTGAGGTGGCAAAAACAAAATTTTTAAAGGAGGACCTCTTTTTATTATTTTCATTCTTTTTATACGATTATAAAATTACACAAAACCTCCTTTCCACGTATTTGAAAAGGTCCTCACTATTCAATTCCATCATCAGCCGCCTCACCCCTCGGAACAACTTTGGGGGGCCTCAATAAATGCCTATATTTGCCATTAGACATGTATGAAACACAATAAAATAAAAACGATGTCGCATCCAAGCCCCCATGGCCTCCCCCTATGACCGTCCCTGCCTGAAACGACCCGGTATACAAGATGCTATTGACCTACGGCATCGCAGTAAACAAAGTTTTTGATCTCTAATTCAAAAGACCCGGGTTCGACTCCGGGGCAAAGAGAAATTTTTAGCTAATAGTTATATAAAAATAACTTTTGTGGTGGCACTACCGCAAATTTAGGACCACAAATAGGATAGAAGATAAATATGTTCTATATTCGTTTGGCGGATTCATTTATTTATTGGTCTTTTTGTTGGGTACACACCAAAGTCAATCTAGAAAGAATGGGACCGCTTCGGTCCTGGTCCTGGGGTATAGCAAGCTGACACTGTTCGGTCGCAAACAAAAACAAAATAGAGAAACACCCCTCAAAACCCAAAATTCAAATTAAAAATCGACATTTCGTGAAAAGTCTGCCACCATTGTCAAGATAAAATTTAGTTAAAAATTAAAATAAAAACTTACATTTAATTAAAAATTAATCAAACTCTAAGTTGGTTATGACACTCATGATACAAATGTCAAAATATTTTTAAAATTCCTAACTTAAAGTTTAAAAAATCTAAACAGTTTTACTTTAAATATTGGTTAATTTTTTATTTTTATTTCTAACTTAATTTTATCTTAATAACGGAGGCAGATTTTCCACCGATTTTTAATTAGAATTTTTTTGGTTTTTGGGGTTTTTAAATTTTATTTTAAGCGACCATGATAATCAATAAGGCTGAACATGGTCAGCTCGCTAAACCCCAGGACCAGGACCGAAGTGGTCCCATTCTTCCAAGAGTGACTTTTGGCCTATACCCAACAAAAAAGACCATTGCACAAATAGGGTTTTTTAAACTTTGACTATCCCATGTAAAATCGCAAATCATAAAAAATTACTTATATGTTATTTTGCCATCGCTTCTTAATTTACAATTAACCGTTTTACAGATACTGTCAAAATAAGATAAAAATATACGGATGATGTCATTTAAAATTAGTAGGAATCATTTCTCAGTTAAACAGAAAGTTAAAGAAAGCAATGAGGGAAGAAGGGGGAACAACCTTCAAGTAGAACAGCCGGTATATTTTAATAATTTACATTAGCATATAATTTTACACTAACTTTATTTACATTTGTTATAGAATCTTAAAACTAAATAATGATAGTGGTTTATACAGTGTGTTTCAAAATATGTGGAAAATCCCCCAAATATATATACTGGGTGTCCCGAGAATACGTGAACAACGTTTGATGACAGACTTCAGACGTCAAAATAAGTCGATTTAAGTAAACTTACCCGTGTCCAAAAGTTGATAATAACCAAGATACAGGGTGTCAATGTTTTAAATTTATTTCGTTTTTTTTTCTAAATAATTTTGGCAATAGTAAACCTTTTGTTTGAAATTTGGCAGATGGATTTTCTTTTACTGGGAGACATTTAAATTTATTTTAAATGTTAATGTAGATTGTAGAGGGCGCTGTCTGCCGGACTTTGCGCACGTTTTCAATGTCATGTTTTGCGGCTTAGTGTATGTACATTTTGAGTTAAAAAAATTGTTTTCTCTCTTATTATTACATTAAAACCGTACACCGAGAGATATTTGCGTTTAAATGATTCAGTGTTTAGTCCAAAAGCTTAAAAAATATTAAAAACTATTTTTCCTGGCATAACCATTTGCCCTAGCAAAATTTTGCAGAAGATAACAAATTCTTTTAAATATAGGGTCGCCAGATGTGCTGCAGGAAAAAAACCGGACATAAAAAAACATTAATTTATTTTTCAATTCGGTAAAAAAGTTCACTTTAGCCCAGTGGTGTTTCTAACGGGTTTGTAAACGAAGATTTCTGACAAAAAATGTACGCCACTGACTTTTAAGCAAGTTTGGCATTTTACTTAAACTGAGCAAGTTAAAATACAACTTTTTAGCCCTTATTTTTTTATCCTGATCTTTTGAGAATAATAAAATTTATTTAACTGCATACAGGGGTATGCAGTTAAATAAATTTTATTGCACCGACTGGATACTGAAACTAATAATTATATAAAATGAACTACAAATACTAAATTAAATACCATTATTCTTTAAACTAATAAATTATCCCAAATTAAATTTTTTGTTTGAATTTTTATTGAGGTACCGCTCAAGACAATGGATTGGGTAACTTTATTTAACTACTAGCAGTAAACTAGTAACCTTCAAATAAAAGTGCCAAATTTAATTTAAATTAGATTAGGGTTATTTAGGGTATTAGTAAAAAATAATAATAATATCAGCGCCTTGTATCTAGAAAACAATGCATTGCCGGACTTCTGCTTATGAACATCCCAAGCAGCAAGCTGACATCATTATCAAGTCATTTTTAAGTAATTTTTGGTCATTTTTAGTAATAGAACCTCATCAGACCAAAATTATGATGTTATTTTAACCTCATTTTAATGACGTGTTTTTAACGTCCTTGAAGTGACGTCTTTTCGACGTCATATTTCCGTCATACTAGCACATAAAAATCTATTGACGTCATGTTTAGAAAACCAGTCAGAAAAAATTTGTGACATTATATGATTCGTGTCAAAATCCAACCGAAATATTATATGACAGAAAAATAGGAGTTATAATTTTACAAACTTAAAATAGGAAAAAACTCTACCGAAAGATGGCCTAATGGACAATAAACTCCTACGTCTATTCAACATCTTTTTATCGCCTACACGGTACCGATGAGACCAAAATAGTAAGAGACCGGTCTGCGGTTGGAAGCTTTGAAAGAAATATCTTCGGCTAGAGTAAAGATCTGCATCTCCAGGTTGGACATTGCCCTGAAAGTTGCGTCAGTGCAAGGAAATGGCAAGCAGTAAGGAGTATTTTCCTATTTCCATTTTCAAAGAAAATATCGTATCATTTTGGCTTAAAAAAAACAGTATATGCGTTAATTTTTCCTTATCTCAAAGACGTCATTATAACGTCATTAACGGGACGTCTTTTGACTGTAACTTAGGAAGGTCAATTCAACCTCATTTTGTCGTCATCTTATGACGTCTCTGCTGACCAAATGTGACCAAAAATGACTAAAAGAGACGTCAATAAGACGTCAGCTGGGATTTCTTTATATTTTTTAATGCAGAATCTGTCTTTTAATTTTCTTAACAATATTTTGTAACACTCTGTAAAAAATGCGGTTTCGTTTGTCTGTGCAATTCTTGATTTGTATACTGTAATCACACATTTTACATGTTTACAAAGGTGAGTTTCTTCGATTGCCGCTGATAATTCACACCTACAAACTTCGATTATAGTCCGTGTGGTGTTGCACTATAAACAAAATCACATTTTTATTTTAAATTATAGTATTTTTTATCGAGGTCCCAAAAACAAGCGGACATTCTATTGTCCGGTTCGCTAAGATTTTCCCGACCGGACAAACATCAGAAAACCCGGATTGTCGGTCAAAAACCGGACATCTGGTAACTCTATTTTAATACACTGTTTAAATGGTTTAGTGTGTTTGTATAAAATACGGTTCAAATGTATTAAAATTTCATGCTTTTCCGTTTATGACAAATTAACTTTTTTAAGCTTTTAGACTAAAAACGCAAATATCTCAATAACCGTAAGCCTGGGCGACTTTTTAAAATATACCTTTTTATGTAAAAAGAAGGAGAAAGCCTTTTTACACAAAATGTACATACACTAAGCCGCAAAAAGGTGTGACATTAAAAACGTGCGCAAAGTCCTGCAGACAGCGACTTCTACAAACTACAATAAAATTCAAAATAAATTTAAAATTGTCTCCCTGTAAAAAAAAATAACTGCCAAATTTCGCGCAAAAGGTTTACTGTTGCGAAAATAATTAAGAAAAACCCAAATAAATTTGAAATCCTGTATCTTGGTTATTATCAACTTTTGGACACAGATAAGTTAACTAAAATCGACTTATTCTGAGGTCCGGAGTTATCAAACGTTGTACATGTATTTTCGAGACACCCTGTAGAACACATGAAAATAATATTGTGCTCCTAAAGAAGTTCCAACAGAACTTCTTTTAGAGCACAAATGTGCCCTAAAACGTCCCAAAAATTCGTTTTTCCTTAAATAATTTTTATAGTATTTAGTACAATGAAATATTTTTATTATGATAAATCCCAGATAGGATTAATAAATAGTTAAAAATATTTGCATACTTTAGTTCGGCAGGGCAGATTAAAGGTCTGGCCACACATACCCGCAACGAGGGTAGGGAGATGCGGTGCAAAAGTTTTTGTATTTAATAAAATTGCAGTAATGAGTCTGTACGCTTTAATTTACACCTGATCGTAAAATAAACCTTTACAAATAAAGTAACAGTTTTACCTATGCTACACTCTAAAGTTTGGATAAAATGAAACAGAAGTAAGTAGGAAAATCTGTTTTATTTAAACAAGGAGAAAGACTCAGCTTAACAAAAAGGCTTTTTATATTTTTGAGAGCATAAAAGTACTTTTTAATGTTTCTTAATTAATCTGAATTATATCTGCAATTAGATTACCCCTTTAAATAAAATTGTATGTGCATTGCATAATATAAAATAAAAGTTAAACCATTGTATTAAAAAAGTACGTCTTCCTGCATATCAGATGACGCAGATGTTTTTCCGGGGTTATCATCAATAATCTTCATTAACAAACTTTTTAAACACTCTGTATGTAATCTTAACCTGCTGCTACTACCCACCATATCAACACGATTGTCATTTTGACGCCAACCACTAAGTACAGGTGCTTTAAAGTCATTAAAAATAATTTATGCCAAAATGGCTTTTGTAAACCTTTTATTTACCGCTTTAAGTCTAAAAAAGCTTCAAAAGCTGTGATAGAAGAAAAATTAGATGCAATAAAAATCCACGAAGATGCAACAGCTAAAAAAGTTCAGATTTCGACATATTGGTGTCGACATTCGGGTTGCAATAAAAAGATTTTTCAAAAAATGTTTTAGATGTTCGGAAAAATCGCGCATTCAAAGGACTTGCTACAAGTTGAAGCACGATGGAAGTTGTGAAAATTATGTTTTAAAGAGTGTTTTTGGATTCCTTAGTGGAATATTTTTGACTTACCTTTTTTATATATTTTTATATTTCAGTTAAATGTGAAACTTACTACGGCTACGATAGTGTGTTCGTTTTTAGGGTGCATTTTAACTGTTGGGTTGGCTTTTAGTTCTAAAGTTAGGTAAGTTTTTAAATAATTAAAATGGTGTTAAGCAAAAGCACGGGGATCTTGGTAAGAGCATACAGTTGCTTTCTGGCATGTTATACTACATTGAACCAAAACTTACTTTGGATAATTATTTACAAACCAGACGCATCGCCGATTTTAATCAAATTTGGTATACGGGAGTTTTTGGGGCGCTGATTACGAATCTGAAAGATTTTTTCGGACTAATTTCGTTCTCAAGATATTTACCATCAGACTTGATAACCAAAACTAACCGAAATTCACTATTTCCCCCCTTTTTTGCATTCAATTCTTGAGTTTTTGGCAAATTGGTACTTAGTATTTGATTTCCACGTCTAAAAACATCATTTTTTTATTTATTTTACCTATTTTTCCATTAAATTGTAAAGCTTTACTAATCGCAGTACTGTGATCGAAATAATTGTGAGTGAAGCTTTGCAGTTTTATGGAAAAAAAATCAGGTAAAATAAATAGAAAAATGGGACTTTCAGAGGTGGAAATCAAATATTGAGTGCCAATTTAGCTTTCAATCAAGAATTGAGTGTTAAAAGCACTTTATTGCGTCGGTGTTATTTCTACGTCAAAAAATTGTGTTAGTTTATTATTATTCTCACTTTTACTTGAAACAAATTTAAGACTAATTAAAATATTTGCGATAATACACATAATGTGGATGTGGTGTATTTTTGTCACTAATTAAAGCCAACCTACCAAATGTACAATAATTGTTATTATAAAGAAACTCAATTCAAATAATAATATAAAGTATTATTAAGTAAAAATATATAGAAGACAGAAGACTTAAAGTTTGACGTTTTTGTATTATAAACAATAAATACGCCAGCAACCAGTTATCTATTTCACTATGACACTATAACCAAACAAACATATTCGGCATTTAATGTCAAAGAGTTTTCAGAATATCCTAAAAAAATACAAAAAAATTAAAATTTAAAACCTAAAAATATTTAATTTTTAATTTTATTTTATTTACCTAATTTATCTTTACAACGGTGGAAGTGTTGCCACCAAAACGTCGATTTTTAGTTATCTTTTACTTGTTTAAATTTTTTGATTTTTTGGTACTTTTAATTTAATTTTTGGCGTGTACCCAAAAATTACCATCCATTAAGTATACAGTCTCCCCTTCTAAAATACAAATCGTTCGATATATTCTATGTATATACCAACTGTAAACATAATACCCTAATTAACGTATAAATTACCATTTTTTTTCTTATTATCAGAACCTCCAAATCACTTTCGGTTTACCAAAAGTACTATAAACTTTCTTATTTAAAATAGAAGTGCCTACTTCTTTTTCTATATTTGTATTCTCTATAAATTGGTTAAAAACATCCGGTATTGCTTTCAAATATTTTTATGGTAAGGCGTTTGTATTCTTGCACATCTTTCATAAACGATGTACCTATAACCTAAGAATATGATAAATGTTCTTTGCCATAACTTATTATATTACAGGCAATGAAGCTCAAAAAAAGGTAAAACCTGACAATTCTTTGGTCCTGCATGGTTTGACTTGAAGTTTAACAGAAGGTAGGGAATAGCCCAAGGATCAAAACCTATATCTAACCGAAGGGCGCCAAAACCCTGAGAATTAAAAATTTTTATTACATTTTAACATCGAAATCAGTGATTTTTAGCAAAAAATATATATTACATTTTTCGTTACTCTAATATTTTTCAAGTTATTTGCGATTGAAAGTAACAATTTTTCGACGAAAAAATTAACGAATTAATGGGTTTTCCGCGAATAACTCGAGAAATATTCATTTAATCCAAAAAACTGTAAAAGCAAAATTCTAGGTTTTTAAAAGACAACAAATTTTTTTGTTGTAATTTTCTTGACTGACTTCTTGACCAATACGAACTGATATACGTAGTGTTAATTGTTAGCTTTTTTTATCAAATGCAAATTTGATAGATTCAAAGTCAAATAACGGCAAAATACTGCATTTTCCGAAAAAAGTTATAAAACGTTTTTTATAGTATGTACATAATTGGAATTTTCTTTTAAAAAAGTCCTTTGCATAAAAATTGAGTGAGTTACGATAAAAATCCATAACAAATTTTTTTACGAAAAATCAATAGAAACAACTCCCTAACTACCCCTAATTAAAGCTAACCTTCACCCTTATACAATTCCCTTTATAAATGTCTAAAAAATATGTCCGAGAAGTTTAAGCAATTTTAAACGCCTAATTTCAAAAATAGTATGTAGATTAATATGCTTCGATATCGCCTATTTGATTTTTTTTTCAAATAATTATTATTTGTTTTTATGTATCTTCTTCATTTTTATTGATAGAAAGGCTCTCTAAGGAGTTTTAAGTAGGGCTTTTTCAGAGCTACAAGGTTCTGTAAGAAAATTTAATAATATCTCTTGGTTTTTAAATAGGGGAAGGTAAAAGGGCTCGAAAAGGTGGTTCTCGTTCGTTAATAAAGGTTTTAAGCCAATATATCTCGCCAAATATTTACTGTACAGAAAATCTACGCATAGAAAAATTTTAGTCATTAAAAGGCTACAATTTAGTACTTTATCTCTTTTTTCTTATTTTTCGTATTTTCGGAGTAATTTAGAAAAAAATAGTGAAAATTTTCAAATTGTAAAAAATCGTTTTTCACTTTAAGCAGCTTAAATTTTTCTGAAATCGAGCATTTAATATTGGTCAAACTTCTTGGACGCATTATTGTTACATTATTAAAGAGAACTGCAATAGCTATTTACGTTACTAGACTGGAAAATGGTATTTTACGGGTCGACGAAAAACATTTACAGGGCGAGCCGTAGGCGAGTCCTGTAGTTTTGAGGAGACCCGTAAAATTATTTCCGGTCGAGTATCGTACATAATTTTTTTAATTGACCGGAAAAAACTGTGTAAATTTTTAGTGTTATATTTAAACGACAATAAGGCAAGGCTGCTTCAATTATTTCATCTGGATTTTCCATGTCTGACTCCATTTTGGCAAAATGATGCTTTCTTTACTTTACAATATCTTGAACTGTCAAATAGTAACAATTGAACTCTGACAATTTTTGTCATGGCTAACAGGATTTTTGATATCAGGGACCGGAAAGTAAATGAGAGACCGGAAAGTAAACTAGGGACCGGAAAGTAAATTAGTCCTGTAAAACAGCATTTTCCGCTTAAAAATTGAGTGGAAAATTCAATTTTCCGGTCAATTAAAAAAATAGCTATTTACGTTACTAGACCGGAAAATGGTATTTTACGGGTCGACGAATAACATTTACAGGGCGAGCCGTAGGCGAGTCCTGTAGTTTTGAGGAGACCCGTAAAAATTATTTCCGGTCGAGTATCGTACATAATTTTTTTTAATTGACCGGAAAAAAAACTGTGTAAATTTTTAGTGTTATATTTAAACGACAATAAGGCAAGGCTGCTTCAATTATTTTATCTGGATTTTCCATGTCTGACTCCATTTTGGCAAAATGATGCTTTCTTTACTTTACAATATCTTGAACTGTCAAATAGTAACAATTGAACTCTGACAATTTTTGTCATGGCTAACAGGATTTTTTGATATCAGGGACCGGAAAGTAAATGAGAGACCGGAAAGTAAACTAGGGACCGGAAAGTAAATTAGTCCTGTAAAATAGCATTTTCCGCTTAAAAAATTGAGTGGAAAATTCAATTTTCCGGTCAATTAAAAAAAAATTTAATTAAGGCGATAGTTAGGGGTTGTCTTAAATTATTTTTTGTAAAAAAACAAATACTGACTTTAATCATACATGTTATCATAACATTGTCAATGTTTATACTAGAAACTTATTTAAAAACAAAAAAGGTTTAATTAGGTAATTTAAAAAGATTTTATGACTCTTTGTAAAATACGCAGCATTTTCTCGTTTTTGAGGTTAAATCTTTCAAATTTTACATTTAAGGAAAAAAGCTAACCGTTAACACGCCGTATCTTGATTTATATTGGTCGTAGAAAAATTATAATATAACAGTTTTTATTGTCTTTTAAAAAGCTACAATCTTGCTTTTTACAGTTTTTTAAATAAAATGGATAATTTTCGAGTTATTCGCGAAAATTCCATTAAAAACGTCGATTTTTTTGTCGAAAAATTCATACTTTTAATCAAGAATAACTTGAAAAGTATTAGTTTTACGAAAAATATATAAGGAAAATTTTTGCTTACAATCACTTTTTTAATTGATTTCTGTTGTTAAATTGTAATAAATAATTTCCACTCCCGAGGGGAGGGTTGAAATCACCCCCAGGGTTTTGGCGCCCTTTGGTTCGATATAGGTTTTAATTCTTGGACTATTTCCCACCTTCTGTTAAAATTTCAAGTCGATCTATTCAGGACCAAAAATTACCAGAAATCACCCCCAGGGTTTTGGCGCTCTTTGATTCAATATAGATTTTTATTCTTGTACTATTTCCCACCTTCTGTTAAAATTTCAAGTCGATCTATTCAGGACCAAAAAATTACCAGAAATCACCCCCAGGGTTTTGGCGCTCTTTGATTCAATATAGATTTTTATTCTTGTACTATTTCCCACCTTCTGTTAAAATTTCAAGTCGATCCTTTCAGGACCAAAAATTTCAGATGAAATGCTTCATTTCCTCTACTATTATTTACATTTATCACATACATATAAAATATTTTTTGAAACTCTAAATCAACCTTGGCCTATTAAAAATAAATTTAAAAATATTGTATACAGAAATACAAGTAAAACAAAATATTGCTGTGTCTAGTTCATTAAAATAAAAAGTGTGGGAAAGCGCGACCTCCATCTTTATAAACATAAAAGACAAAAGACTTCCTTAATTGAGTTTTCCAATTACCATTCAAGCATTTTACTAGGCAAATTCTTTATGAATAACAAACTAATTTTTTATTTTTAACTTATACTTTTGTTTTCAGTTTTCATGTTTGAGCTTTATTACACTGGGTAACAGCACGGACGTATATATAGGTTTTTAGGTTTTTATGGGGAGTGGTTTGACGACTAAAAAAACAAAAAAAAGGATTCCTCCTTTGAAAAACTCCATTCACTCTTTCCTGAGTACTTTCACTGTTATCTTTTATTTCCTTTCTCTTATCAAAAATTATTAAAGAGCAAAGAAACATAACCGTCCACAATAAAAACATAACTAAAACAGGACTTTTCCCCACAAATTTCCCTTCTTCGCCATGCTAAGGGGAGGGGTTCAAACCCCCAAAACCCCCTTATATACGCCCATGGGTAACAGTAATTTTGCGGCATAGTAGGTTGATGTTTAAAAATATATTTTTTTTATTAAATTCCTCTATAAGAACGATACAAAAACAAAAGAATAGGTATATATTTCGTTTACTCAAATAATCAAAATAAAAATACAAAAACTTTTCCTGTGGTATTTTCTATTATGTTTTCGCTGGGAAAAATCCCTTACTAAGCTCCAGCAGTAGTCTGCCTTCATGTGGCTGTCCCATCGACCTTGGTATCTTTCTTCCATTATCCTTATATCCTGGTGGAACCGTTCTCCTTGTTTTTCACTTTGATCACCAAGGTTATCCGGGAATCTGTCCAAATGGCTGTAAAAAAATGCAATTTAAAAATCACATTAACTCCTAATCTGTTAAAATTTAGAAGCATTTTAGCAACTAGTTCTGGATATTCTGGTTATCTGTGGTTTACCAGAAAATGTTTAAGTAGTAAAACAAAGCTTAGCCCTGGTTAAGATTCGGTTTGTGTCATATGGCTAAGGAATTCAGTGTCTTTTATAAGAGTATTGAAAGATGCGGTCCATCAAAAACGCCTGTTTTTAATTTTTCCCTACTTGGAGCTTTAAATTTTTGACACACATATTTAAAAAGTCACCAGTCTTATCAAGGGCTTTGATAAATTATTTTATTATCCCAAGCTTGAAGTGGTGGAAGAAGGATATTTTCTCTCGATATTAGTGGCTTAAAAATCACATTTGCTTTTCCTACCTCCATAACTTCTCTCAAAGGCCACACCTTTCTTATTCAATGTTCATTTTTTGCGCGATTATCCGATAGACATATGAAGCAGGGGTATTTAGTATATCCTCCCTGTTGGCATGAACTGATCAAGGTCTAACCGAAATATGTGAACTGATAACAAAAATTATTCGCTTTTTTAAGTCTCGTTTATCTTTAGAACCAGAGTCAGTCCAAAAAGAGCATATTTTGCATGACAAAGGCCCACCGCAAATTAAACCCAGCCCACGCACAGCCCACGCGCAGCCCACGCGTGGATAACTTTGTAAAATATGCTTTTAAATGGAGTGGCGCATATGAACCCAGCCCATTCTGCTGCCAGCCACGCGTGGATAGGTTTGTGTTCGCCGCACAGATTTCGTGGGTCTTGTGCAGCATGGGTTTGTTTTAAAAATCTGAAATATGGTTGATCCCGAATTGGGTCCAATATGCGGTAAACGTGGACGTGGGAAGGATGGGTTGAGCGTGGGCTACGCATGTGCTGTGCGTGGGCTGGGTTCAATTTGCAGCGGGCCTTAATACAAGGGTTTATAAAATCATTAACAAAATTAATGTCGCAGATTTTTTTATTTTTGTTTGTTCCTCGATGTTGTTTCTGAGGTGGTTAACATCTTTGTAGTTGCAATAATATGGATGTATTATGTTGTTTATATATTATTATAAAAATCATTATTTTTGTGTCGAGGCTATATTCTTAATCCCTACATTCGTCCAGCATTAAAAAATGTACGATTATTGGGCCAACCACGGTATAAATAGGTAGAGTAAAGTCTCTCCGCTAACAGCGCGAAAACACCTGAGGATATCTGACAACGGATGTTCCTTGCATCTCGTCCCCGCTGCAGACCGTGCAGCCACCGAAGGAATTTATTTAAGCGGCGATTGTTACTTAGTTTATTATTTCAATGCGAGTGTTAAACCGATTAGATCAATTAAACGGACGGCGCTTACCGGAAAAATCTAGACACCCGATATAAAAATTTGCATGTGTTGCGGCACTGTGAGACTACTATACGGGGTGTCGACCAGATTACTAGCAAGCCTGTCATTTTTAAAAAAGTGTTGCACAATTTTAAAATTTTCATCGTATGTATGGTTGGAGAAGATGCAGATTTCTGTTGATTTCACACCCTATATATTTTTTTTTAATCAAGTTTACATGTCATGTTAACCGCAATTTTTATCTATTTGTTTAAAAACAAATGATGGCGCTGGTAGTGCAAGAATTTTTCAGGTACACCCTGTGCAAAATCCAAGTTAAAACACCACAATTTTTAAAGCCACTCCTAATAAAAACCTTATTTTAGGTGTATTGTTTTATTAACTCTCCCCCAATTTTTTCAAAAGAGGAAGACAGGCGTTGTTAGCTTATGCATTTGCATTAGCTCTTACAGGACCTGCCCAGAATACTTTAAATAATATGGGAATACTAAGCGAATCTTTAGCTTGTGGTCAAGTAAGTTTATTCCTATTTATTACTTTCACTAACTAGCTATGTAGCTATAATATTATATTCTTTGCCACTACTATTCTTTTTATATTCCCGACAAAATGCGCTTACTGACTTTTAAATATTTTGTCCTTCGCCATTTTGTCAGTAATGTTTTAAAATATTTATTCCGGGATATATAAATGTCGTTAATAAATCTGCAATACCTAATTTTTATGATAAAAATATGTTTTAAAATTTTCTAGGAGCAACTAAAACAAGCTGTAAAACAAATAATAGATGTAATTAAGAAACCGTTTGTAGCAATTAAAGATGCTATTAAGAAAGTAATCAAGACCGTTAAAGAAGTTGTTAAGAAAATTAAAGAGATTTTGATGAAAATAAAGCGAATAATTATGGCTTTGGGTATGAAATAATAAACTACCGTTACTCTAATTATTTTTAAAACATTGGGAATTTCAAGCTACTTAAAAATCTAAAATAATTAAAAATTAAAAATTATAATTTACCTATTCAAAACTTAACCGCCCTAAAATGTATATGTACAACGTAACCTATTTTTTTAAGATAACTTTGATTCGTATACGCATGTCGTGTCACTTCAAAACTTTTAATGCGGAATTTTTGCCAATGTGTGGAAAAGAGAGGGTTTTAAGCAGCAACAAAGCAAGCCCGATGCGTCACCTATTCGAAATGTTTACATGTAAGCATTATCTGTCTAATCTCTACTTGCTAGTGTTTAACACACTAAAAGTCAATTGAACGCGTCGAGCTGGCTAGACGTGTATAAAATTAATTATATACGGTGTGTCCAAAAAGTTCGGAAACGCCCAAATATCTCAAAGAATTTTGAACCAAACTGGAAGAAATTCGGTAATTCAAGGTATTCAAGGAACTTCAGTTGCGCAGAAAATCAATTGAAAGTGTTTAAATTTAAATGAGATACCTATTTTTTTATTTTAATATTAAATTCCCACTATTTTTAATCGACTTTAAAAAACGGGGAAGGGTATATGTTCGACACCTCGTATTTTTTATGTACATATGTACGCCGATTACTTCGTCAATTGTGGACGGATTTTATTATTATTATTTTTTTTTAATTCGAAAAATTGAACTTCCGCGCTGGTTCCATAAGAAAACCAAGTCAGGATCGCGAGAGTAAGAGTACTAGAGTTTTTCTCTCTGACGCATGGCAAAGCTGCCTCAAGTTATTATTATTATTATTATATCACACAATACTAATTTATGCTGGTTGTTTTAACAATCAAGGTAGTAAATTTAACGTCAAAGAACAGGACAAAAAGACAAAAATAAACATTTGGAAAAACTAAAACGACTTTAAAATAAATAAAATAACTGAAAATTTAAAAATAATGAATAGAACAAAATTAAAAACATAAAGTCGGGTAATAACATTCGGTACTAATAAAGTATAAAAACCATTTGTTTGTTTTGTTGTTAACATTAAGTACCTACTTTAGCACACATTTTATTACCCGACTTCATGTTTTTGATTTTTCCTATTCATTATTATTAAATTTTAGTTGGTTCTTTATTTATTTGGTCGGTTTAGTTTTTAACGTTTATTTTTACTTTCGCCCTTTCGGGGGTCCGACGACCGCCCCCTAGGTGGTGCACTGAAGGCTTATTGTACCTTGACCCCTACTCCTTCCCATTTACACACCATTCATTCCATAACTTGGATGCTTGTTGCTCGGTCCGTTTGTTCACCTCCGAGCAGAATATCCGCGTGCCGTTGCCCAAAACCGACAACGGCCCGGTCACCCATCAAGTAATGGGCGCGCACTATACTGCTTAACTCCGGTGATCTACGCTGCCGAAACAACCGAAGCAGCCACAAGCGCGCCCAATGTTTATTTGCTATACAGTGGTATAAAAGTCCATTTAGTTTCTTTAAATATTAATAGCAGAAAAAGTGTTAAATTTAGTTAAAAAAATACTTAGGTGTAAAGTGGTAAAACCTTTTAGTCCTTGCTAGCCCCAAAATGTTGCAGAACGTCATCGCAAGTTTTACATTAACCTAAACAAAAAATGGTGGTAACACCTGCCGTAAATTAAAGGTTTTAATACAGGACGAGTCCCTTATTCCTTTTCAATGTTAATTAAGCAATAAACATGTCGTTTTTAGGGTATTTTGTTGGACACACTGTGTAAATAAGAAATACAATAAGGTAATAAACATTTTACCAATGGTCTACTTTTAATATTTTTAGATAAATACACTCCCATTATCGACGCATGTTGGGTGTAAGTTTTACGGTAATTTATGGGTAGTTATAATAATAGTGTTGTTGTTATAGTAATAACTACTGTGTTTATATTTATAATATACTTTATATTTTTCGAGCTAAATGAAAGAAATAAATTAACATCAAAAACTCAAGAAAAATAAAGAGGTAAACTTTTTTAAAAGAAACACCCTGTATATTATGTCACCATTTAAAAGGTCTTTTAAAGCACATTTGATATATCTTTATTTGATAGTTTTTAAAATATGACTACCTAAATCTGAAAAATAATAGATATAATGTTACTTGTACAGGGTTGGTCCGTATATTTAGACAGCGCCTATCTCATTTATTATACAATGTAGAAAGAAACTTTGAATACAAAAGTTTTAGATAATTATCCAAGCCGTTAAAAAATATATTTTTGCAGATTCAGAGTGAGCCAAAAATGTGTGGAAAAGAAAATATTATTTTTTTAATGGAATACCCTGAATATTATGTCACCATTAAAAGGTCTTTAAAGAAGCTTTACAAAAATACCACGGTTTTTTGAAATATGACCATTTAAATCTGTACATAATTTTCCAATACATCTGCAGTCTCACCTTAGTGCCGCAGGTAGGATAATGGAAATTATATCTACTATTTTTCAGATTTAAAGTGGTCATATTTCGAAAACTATTAAAGATAGATATATCGACTGTCGTATTTTTGTAAAGCTTTTTAAACATTTTTTAATAGTGACCTAATATAATATTTATAACTTTATTCTCTTTTAGGTTCTTATTTCAAATTTTTATCTAGTGCCAATGTTTTTTTTTAGTTATAACTACAAAACCTCTGTTACAATTGCAAGTTTTTAGAGCGGAAGTTATAAAAAAATTCCATTTTTCAGAATTTTAATAAATACCTAAAACCATATTTTTAACGATCACAAAAACTATTTTCGCAGGAAACTTACTTCTCGACTAGACTGCACAGGGTACCCCTGAGAAACAAAAGTATTTTTGCATTTTTAAAATTTTTCATAGGGACAAATTTAGGATGAAACCTTTTAAATTGACATTGTATTTTAATAACATTTTTTACTTTTTAGTTCGAGTGATAAAATCTGTCTTTGAGTTCCTGGGAAATAATTAACATCTGTAACAAAGAACTTGGAACACCTTTCGAAAGATGCACAAGGAGTATTGAAAATGCTATTGCTGATTGCAACGCTAAACTGGGACCATTGTTTAACTGGTTATGTTCTCTTACCTACATAGTTAAAGCAGTTTGTTATCTTGTGAAGATTTTTGACTATGTTTAGTATGCTTGTTGATTCTTATTAGTAACTCAGTTGTTTGGGTTGTTATAAGAAGTATGTTATTATTAACAAACGAAAGGACTCCTTAAGAGTTAAAAAATATATATTTATTAGACTCCTACCCTGTCATTTTTGATAAAAAATCTGACTATACAGGGTGTCCGGGAAAATGTGGAAATCTCTCGCACACGTATGGAACAGATGAAAATAACACGACAAGTTCCTATAAAATTTTTCCGTTTAAGCCCCCTGCGGAGATATGATCCCCTAAAGGGGCAGCTAGAAATCGATTTTTCGTGAATAACTTTTAAAGCGCTCTGTATAATTTGATAATATTTTAGTACGATGCATACTAGTAAAGACCTCTTAAAATAGTGCCCTTGAAACTTATGTCGCTTCTTTAGTTTGCCAGGGACGGACTAGTTTTCGCACATTATTGATAATATTTTTTACGCCCTGTATGGTGAAGACACAAAAAATATGTTTTGGGTAGTTTAAACCTTTTGCTAAAAAAGGTACTCTTGTTTGACATCGATAAAATGAGCCGTTTTCGAGTAAAAAATTATTTTAACAATAAGAGTTTATTTTTGTTTAATAATACAATATTTTATTTTCGATGTAATTTGTAATTTTGATTCAGTATTGAGGTCCTCTCGTAGCAGATCAGGAATGTTTTATTGTTAAAATAATTTTTTTACTCGAAAACGGCTCATTTTATCGATGTCAAACAAGAGTACCTTTTTTTTTAGCAAAAGGTTTAAACTACCCAAAAACATATTTTTGTGTCTTCACCATACAGGGCGTAAAAAATATTATCAATAATGTGCAAAAACTAGTCCGTCCCTGGCAAACTAAAGAAGCGACATAAGTTTCAAGGGCACAATTTTAAGAGGTCTTTACTAGTATGCATCGTACTAAAATATTATCAAATTATACAGAGCGCTTTAAAAGTTATTCACGAAAAATCGATTTCTAGCTGCCCCCTTTGAGGGATCATATCTCCAAGGGGGCTTAAACGGAAAATTTTTATGAGAACTTGTCGTATTATTTTCATCTGTTCCATACGTGTGCGAGATTTCCACATTTCCCGACACCCTGTATATTGAACTAACATGGGAAAACTATCTTTTGTTTTAAATTACATTTACACATAATTTACGCATTTTTTAACAAAAAACATTATTAATATTTTCTAAAAGTTAAGTCTTTAGGCTTTATAAAACTGACTTATAGTTTATGCAGATAGTTTAAAAATTATGCTAAAAAATTAAAACTATTGCAAACAATTTCATTAAATTTCAAAATTTAATAATTTTAAATGGCTGTAAACATTAGCGTACGAGGGGACGGGCGGACCGCCTCGGGCCCCAAATAAGAAAAGAAGGGCCCCCAAGTGTTTTAAAAGAACGTACTTGTCCTGTTTTTGTTGTTAAAATTAGTAAGGAGCCCCACTTACATTATCGCTCCGAGTCCCAGGGGCGGTCATATCGTTTGTATTTCATACATATTTAATGATAAAATGGGCATTTTGGGCGATTTAATAATGATATCCCCCAGGGCTGGCCCGAGAGGGTAATGAGTGGAATTGAAAAGTGAAAACTTTTGTTTTCTTGTCTCCAAAAATATGTGAGAAGGAGGAAGAAAGATGAATCAAACAAAAAAAAGAGGTAAGGACATTTTTTGCTTTCCAAAAATTTAAACCTCCTTTAAAATTTTATTCTCTTGTATTTTTCGTTGCCACCTTCCTCAGACCGGCCTATGCCCTCCCCGCACCCCCTAAAATGACCGCCCTTGCCAAGTCCCGATATCTGTAGGTCCGCTACTGGCTGGTGTTTTTGTAAAGATAATCATACTTTGTCTTAGAGTTTAATAAAGCACAAAGACATAACTTTTAAAAAATAAATGTTTTTATGTAATTTAAATCAAGAAAGATTTTTTCCATTCTAATTAAATAAGAAACTAAAATAAAAATAGCAACTTCTTAGAGTTAAGCTATAGGGCTGCCGAGGGTGAAGCGAAGAAATTAAAGTTAAAAATGTTATTTCCAATAGTGCGCAAAAGTTGCTAGTATTATTGGCACGTATTTTAATGTTTATAATTTTAAAATCTAAAAGTTTCTTTGCCGCCCCAGCTACTTTGATGTTTTTTTGAATATTTGATTTTTATCAAAATTTTATTTTAATTATACTTCAGTTAAAAATAAAATTTTGGTGATGTATTACAAAAAATGGTAACCTCAAAAGTTACTTATTATTAGTGAAAACTATGTTTTAGAATTTTAACTCCCCATTGTGTCTCTCCAAAGCAAGCTGTGCGCAACATAATAAATGTTTACTATAAAGTATACTGGGTGTTTTCTTATTGGGGGTAAAACAAAATAAGGGTTTATTTATAGCCAATTTTATGAAAAAAGTTTAAAGTGATAAACTTTTGTAAAGGGAAAACAAAATTTAGTCAAATTTATTTTTACTTGAAAACCAAGCAAGCTACGTAAAAATATTACGTTACAAAAAGGCTGTATTTTTATTTTACTTAATTTAAATAAAATATAAAAATTGCAAAAAATCAGTGGCCCACAATATTTTTGTCAGAAATACTGGTTTTTGTAAGACTTAAGACGCCACTGGACTAGCTAAGGATTTTGAATAAATTAATTGGCAGGAATGTCAGTCAGGTATATTATTTTTTACTTGCAACGTATTTAAATAATATACCATGTTTTTTGAAGTTAAATAGGTTTTGGTTGTTTTTTTATTAAAGTAAATTAAAGACAAACCTATTCAAAAACTTATGATAAATATAGGGCCGCTATAGGTGAGCGGCAGGGGGCGGAATTTAAATATTATTTTTATATTAACTACATTAGTCTGTACAGCTTAGATACAGTTATGGGGGTCATAGAAAATCTTTGGTTTTTGTATTGTTACCTTAAACATTAGCTTGTGGCGGCAGAAGATATATACCGATTTCAACAAACTTTTGTCAAAATACTAAGTAGGGTTGTAGACAACTTTTATGGGGTATTAAAATTCTTAATTTAGAAAAAAAAATAGGCTTTTTCACTTTACCCTACTGCCTGAGTTAGATCTCTTTTTCAATAAAATAAAAACATGAAGATAGTAAGAGTTAAAAAAGCATATTATTATTTTTTTGAGGAACCGTAGTGTACAGAGTATCCAATGTAACTCTTAGGTGTGTATAATGCGATAAAATATATTTTGAATAAATTTTAGAAGTAAAGACGTTTGTTCGCCATGTTAAAACAATGTTTTATGTTCGAATAAAATTTTCGCATTCCTTTAAATTTCAAAACACTGCTTCGAAAAGTATGAAAGAAATTGCCAAAGAAATTTTAGCCGAAATAAAAGAGCGAAGCAGAGGAATAGTTGCATTTTTAATTTTATGACTTCTGCTGTTATGCTGTTCTTTTTGTATCTGATTTTTCAGTAAGTACTTTTTTGCTTATTCTGTTTGAAAATACCATATAAGAGGTTTCAAACTACTCTAATTATATTTTTTTTCATAAAAATACTTGGTAAATAAAATGCCAATATTTTTTTTTTTCTTTATTTTTATCTTTGGACAATCCACGAAGGCTGAAAGCCTAAATACTAACGTAGCGTGGGTGTCTTAAGCAGGGTAAGAGGAAGTTTGTTAACACGGGACTTAAAAACTTAAAGATTTGGGGGGATGGAAAGACCTCCGCTGGCAGCAGGTTCCACAGTCTAGAAACTCTAGGGATAAAAGAACGAACGAAATGGGAAGTTCGGGGCCTGTCCAATTGAACTGTATGGGGATGCATACGCGCGGCACCACGAGTTTCTCTGTTGGGAACTGCAAGAGAAGGGACTATACTGGACAATTCGGCGGAGCAGAAGCCGTATATCTGTAGAAGAGCGATAGATCTCCCACAGCTCGACGATGGGCAACAGAAGGAAGTCTTTGAGTAAGTAAAGGATCATTAATAAGACGAACAGCCCTTCTTTGAATGGCATCAAGAATGCTGAGGGTTGTAGGGGATGCCATTCCCCAGACATGAGAACAATATTCCAGAGAGGGTCGAATTTGGGACACATACAAAGTGTATAAATTGGAAGGAGAAAAATACTTTTTGGCTCGGAAAAGAAATCGAAGCTTTTTGAGGCCGCGGTGGCTATAGATACAATATGTTTATGCCAGTTAAGGTTATTCTCAAATGTGACGCCCACAAGGTTAAATGTGTCCCCGCTCTGCAAAACCTGGCTACTCATAAGCAAAGGATGAGTGTTTGATGATTTTTTCGCGACAAGGAACATGATTGTGTTTTGGATGCATTAAATTGAACGAGATTTTTGGCGCCCCAATCCAATATCAAATTGAGATCCTGTGAAAGAGATATCTGCATCGCCCTGCGTTTGCTTTCCAAGTCGGGTTGAGAGATTGGTTTGGGAACCTGAAACGTGGAGTGAAGGGTACTATCGTCAACATAACTATGAATGGGATTGGTTGTGGAAGAAAGAAGGTCATTGTTGTAAAGAAGAAACAAAGTTGGTGCTAGTACTGAACCCTGAGGCACTCCAACATTAATTTCGTGAAAGCTTGAAGAGTGGCCATCAACAATGACTGATATACGTCGATTAGAAAGGTAACTGGAGAGCCAAGAGCAGAGTTTAGTGGGAAGACCGTAGGAGGAAAGTTTATTAAGAAGTGCGTCATGCCAGAGTTGGTCGAAAGCTTTAGATATATCAAGAGCAACGATCTGGGACTCACCTAGAAACTCAAGAGACTTGTTCCAGTTGTGTAAAACGAAGGAAAGAAGATCTGCTGTAGATCTCTTGTGACGAAATCCGTATTGCCTGCTGGTGAAATGTAGAGAGATGTGGTGCAAAAAGCTTTTTATTTAGGAAAATTGCAGTAATATAAGTCCGTTATACTATGATTTAAATTATACCTGAACATAAAATAAACCTTCACTAATACACAGTTTTGCCTATACTGCACTTAAAGTTTGGATAAAAAGGAATAGAGATAAGTAGGAAAATCTATTTTATTTAAACAAGGAGATATATATACATAAAACAATTGGTTCGGCTTTACAAAAATCCTTTTTATATTTTTGAGGACATAAAAGTGCTTTTAAATTTTTTCGAGCTAATTTGCCCTACGTGTCTCTATCATTGTGAATCCGGGCTCGGTACGGCTCGCCAGACCCTTAAATTGAATAACAGACTTAAAATTGTAGTGAATCAAGTAAATTATATTTTTTTCATATTTGTAGAGTCACATATTATAGAATTAGGTACCTAACTAGTGAAAGGTTTGACAATGTTTACATCACTAAATATTTTCGAGAAATCGATCAGAGGAGAGCAAAACTGGAAAAAGAAACAGTTTTGCCGTTAAATAAAAAGGAATCGCTAATTTATGTTTCGGTAAGTCAAGTCACATAACAAAATGAAAGTATTTTAGGTTTCTAGAAGGATGAAATGAAACTAAATGAGTTGATTAAACATTTGCACGAAATACAACAGTTTCATTTCTCCCCTCTACATTTTTACGTGAACACACCCATTATATTTAAACAAAAGACTTTAACAACCAAATTTTCTAATAACTTTAAGGGTCGCTTTGGTAGTTTAAACCATGGTTTAACCTTTTCAGTCCAATATTTTAAACACTAGCAATTCTATTGAAAATATAAATTTACTACTTTTTACTTTTTGTTAGATAACTTCTGGAAAGCTGTCTAAAACGGAAAGAAAGCAGCTATCCAAAGCAGCAGTTTCTTTAGCGACTGCATCTGTAAAATTGGGAACACATATGGTAGCTGACTATTCTTTGTACTGGATTCTTACTATGATCACATACCATGGAAGATATCAATCTAAAGTGCAAGGTAACTAAAATTACTTCAGATACTTTCAATTGAAGATATGTTCTGTAGTTTGGCGGATTCATTTAATAGATGGTATTTATTTGGGTACACGCCAAAATAAAATTAAAAGTACTAAAAAACCAAAAAATATTAAACAAGTAAAAAGATAATTAAAAATCGACGTTTCGGTGGCAAATCTGTCACCGTTGCCTGAGCATTCTTGATTCTATTCAAAGAAGGGCTATTCGTCTCATTAATGATCCTTCACTTACAGAAAGGCTTCCCTCTCTTGCCCATCGTCGGGCTGTGGGCGATTTATCGCTTTTTATAGGTACTTCCATGGCTTCTGCTCTGAAGAATTGACCAGTATAGTTCCTCCACTCACGGTTCCCAACAGAAAAACTCGTGGTTCCGCGCGTATGCATCCCTATACGGTCCAACTGGACAGGCCCCGAACTTCTCACTTTGTTCGTTCTTTTATCCCTAGAGTTTCTAGATTGTGGAACCTGCTGCCCGCGAAGGTCTTTCCTTCCCACCCAAATCTTCAAGTATTTAAGTCCCGTGTCAACAAACTCCCTCTTACCTCGCTTAAGACACCCTCGGTACGTTAGTATTTAGGCTTTTAGCCTTCGTGGTTTGTCCAAAGATAAAAAAAAGATAAATGTAATAAAAATAATAAAAATAAAAACTTACTATTATTTAGCAAAATAGTGAATTTTAAAACCTAAATAATAGTAAGTTTTTATTTTTATTATTTTATTACATTTATCTTGACAACGGTGGCAGATTTGGCACCGAAACGTCGATTTTTAATTATCTTTTTACTTGTTTAATATTTTTTGGTTTTTTAGTACTTTTAATTTTATTTTGGCGTGTACCCAAATAAATGCCATCTATTCAGAGGGGCTCTATTCCACTATTCATAAGCGCCTTTTTGTTTGCGTTTTATTAGTTTTTCTTTATTTCCTCTAGGCTCTTATGAAAATAAAAAGGTCTTCGTTGGTGCATAGCCAACTTCACAAATTGGCGCACAACACCGCATTAAAATTTAAAATATGACAGATTTGTCAAAGTCAAGCATACTTTTCATCCTATGCAAACTCATAAATAGTAAAGTTTGATACCCAATTTTTATTTTATTACTAAAGTTAAAACTCATTTAAAAGAATCCAAAGATCTTTGCGGTGTAAACTAGGCTATCAGTCAGTAGGTAGCTAACCCACAATACACCAAAGATATAGGTTAGAAAATTTTATTACCGTTTTATGAAAAATATTAAATTTGTTGAAAATGATGTTTTCCACTGTAAACAACGTATTGAAAATACTTTGGTTTATTACCTAGTGATAGTTTTCTTTGTCTAAATATGAGGCATCAAGTAAGGTAGAAAAAAGGTGAGTTTAAATGTCTTATATTTATATTTGTTTCCCTTTAAAAATTTTGATATTTTTAGCTTCTAAAAGAGATTGCAAGAAACATATAGTCCTTTAATGACAAGGCAACTAACCCAGGAACCCCATGAAATGCATCAAAACTTAAGACCATGTTTAGATAACAGACAAAGAAGGTCCTACAAAAATACCCCATAAAATTTTGCCTAAACACTGATTAATAACTTGTCTATTGTTAATTTTAAAATGAGTGCACTTGAATATAAAAAGGTATTATTTCATTGCTCTTTTAAATGGAAGAACAAAAGCAACTGTGAGTAAAATTTGCATTAAAAGTATACTAATATTTTCATAAAATTATTTTAATTATCCATGAGATACCGTCCCAGTTTCTTTTAAAAAGATATTCAATTTTACTTTTTGTATTCGTGTCTCTTCTTCCTTTTACCAGTTCACAGCTCGAAAACCCTTACGTAACTAAACCTAACCTAAACCAATGATCTTTTCATAGGAGCAATATTCTCTTTTACTTAATGGCTTTTAATCTTTCTTTTATAATTTATATACTCTACAATGTCCTAAGTTAACCCTGCTAATGCTAAAAGTTAAAATAATGCTCATTAAACTCGTATTAATGTTTAGAGAAAAACCTACGTTTGCTTATTTAAACCTGAAATTTGTATTTTTTTATTTTTAGGTTACTGCCAGATTGTAAAATTATTTGTACTATACGGAAAACACTAGAAAGTGTCTGGATTTAATTGGTTTTTCAAGCTGGTGTATTATTTAGGAAATATATTTTATATAAACTGGGAGTATTTTCAAGAGCTTATCTGCAAAAATATTCCAGGACAAAAACTTAGTGTTTATAAAAACAACGTTTATATACTCTAATGTACTTTTTTATTGTAAACCTAAGAATTAAAATAAAGGCAAAAAAATAATATTGATTGTTTTTATTATTTTTTACAAATTACAAAAGCTTGGTAATTTATGTGTGAGTCATGTTGGGCATTATTATTTTGATTATTATCGATCATTTGATATGATTCTTGAACTATTATGCAATTTTGTCTTCTGGAATGGTTCTAAGGGATATTCATAGTCTTCTAGAGTCCTACAAATAAAATTATTATTATTAAATGAAAAAAGAAAACAACTAGCAATAAAAGGTTTTGATACCTAATTTAGGTACTCTTTGTTTAAAATCATGCAAGTAACAAATGTGTTTTGCTATCTTTGGGTACCTATTTATTTCAACTAATAATAATTACCAATATGTACTGACAATTTATAGTAATTCTCTTGAAAGGGAGCAACTATGATTTTGCCCAATATCAAAAACATTCCTATTCTCACTATATTCCCCCGTCTTTTTGCACAAAATTCTTAATATAACAGTAAATTAGAACATACTATTTAATTAAGCAGCAAAAAAAAAAAATAACCAGCCCCTTTTTATTAGTTCTGTGCCCCTGTATATCAAATTTGGTCAAAATGGGGGTTGCTCCAACTTTCGAGACGATTACCCAATTTGCATAAATAAGACAAATATTTTTAAAATATTACCTTTTTGAACTAAAAGAAATTTACCATAAATGTTTTTTCTAAATGGGTATGAGTTTACTTTAGTTTACTTACCTTAAGTGATATTTTAATGTAGTTTGCTAATCTCCATTTCCACTCTTTGTCCTAATCTAACATTCCGTACAAGTACCTAACACTCAATAAAGGCCTTCTTTTTAGAAAGTATAAATGGAAGATGGTAAAAAAGTTATATGCAATAACTTGTTAGTTACTTTTCCAAAGCAATAAGTAATTTTTGATAGTTTTTCTTTTCAATCTATATTTTGACAACTCACATTTTACTCCAAATGAGCTTCAGGCTAACGCTTTCACGCACTTTTTTCGCTTTTGCGCCGACGGAGCTGCAGGAGACGGCTTCACGAACCCTTTTGGTTATAGGTTATGTGATTTAGAAACTATTTTGCTTACAAATGATTATTCTGGCTGCGGAGGACAATGTTAATTATTTATTTGCTTCGTGTATTTCAATTAAAGTGTATACTTTGTTTTTAATAGCTTAGTTAACTGATTTTTTCAACTTTAATTTCACATTAAAGGAATTTTAGGTTATGTTATGACTTTGAATCACAAAACAGAGAGTTAGTTGTTAGTTCTGGTTAGTTCTGGCTTTGAATTTTGTCAGATGTCAGATGGTAATACAGATTTCTGTTTTATGACCGCCTGTTTTAAAAAACAAGTGAAGGTTATTCGTTCGTTAAAAAAACAGATGAAGGTTATACGCTCCCGGAACGAATACGTTCAGCGAACGAATGAGTTCAATTTAGCAGAATTGAGCCCTTATACTTTACTTTTGATAATAATTATTGTTCCGAATCACCTCGTATAAAAACACGTACCTTTGTTTTTATACCTTTATTAACAATAAAACGTAACTATGGTTACAACAACGACAAAATCTTTAATTGTTAATGTCTCGAGGTTTACACCACAAAAGTCGAATCAATGGGTACGTTCATCAGACATTTGAGCCCAGATTCTATAAAATAATAAGGAAGAGAAAGTGATTTATCTGTCACTACAGTCAGAAAGACGAGTTACAATTGGTTTAAAGTGACACTGTGGACATATAAATCTTTTTCTCTTTCCCTTTGTTAGTTACAGAATCGTAGCCCAGCAGCTTTTGTAAGCACAAAGCGATTTAGCGGAAAAACGGCCCCGCAGTTGGCAAGTCTCTGAACGCTTCGCTTCTTAGTTCAACATTTCAGTTAAAAATATAACCAAAATTTGACAGATGACTAACAGAACTTCCCAAAGGTCGACATTTGCGCAAGCCCAAATAAATGCTGAGTTTGGTTAGCATAAATAAAGACCGCTTTATAAAATGGACATCTGCTGAGTTTAAGCAGCTTGTTATCCGGTCGGGTGAACGCGACCGCTTACCAAGCAGCTCAGCCGCTGAAGTCGGCTGAACGTACCCAGTACTAATTATTCGAAGGTTTTCTGTCGCCCTTTTATAGTAATATGGAAGAGTGAAGAATGATCTAGAATTTTGGAGAAATATTGCGAAAATTCCATAGTACAGGATGGCATAAAAGTTCTCAATGGATAATTCGGGTGGTTTCAGAAACCTTCGAAAGTGATGAAAGAACTTGAAAAAATAAAGGTAAATTATTTAAATAAATTAACAAACTAAACTAAATGATCCTAACTCTCTAAAATTCTCTATCGTAAACACATTTTTGAAAGTCTGTAACATTATTTTAAAATATCTGCCAAAAAAAAACATAAAAATATATTTTGCCATCAACATGGAAAATTCGACTATGGTCACTCACAACTACTATCTATATTCCTGTAAAGTAAAACAGCAGATCCTGATGCACTAATATTTAGCAACTTTATTTTGAATCTAGTGACCACTAAATAATTAGCAACGTTTTCATAAGAGTATTTTTCAATATGGCCTACTCGTTTTACTTTTTCGTGTTATACACTAGTAAAAAAATTAAAGGATATAAAAAAGATGAAAAAATTTGTTTTAAGCAACCTGTTTTTTTTCGAAATTTTTGGCTTTTTTTTTTTAATTGTTGAATATTTCATCAACATTTTTTTCTAATTTGATCACTATATGAATTAACTAACCTGTTTATTTAGCTTCAATTTGCTTTTTAAAAGTTCAATCCGACCACTTCTCGCTGAGATATTGAACTTGGGATGAATAATGATCTCTTTGTCTTTAATCATCAATATCTCAGCAACCACTGATGGCATAATACAAAGGGTTTTGAAATCTTAAATACATTCTTCATAAAAGTGGCTTTTGTTATTATTAAATTTTTATTTTTATATTAATTTGAAAAATCAAAAAAGGACTATTTCTGGCTTATGGAATAATCAACCGCTAAATTAAAAATATCGAGAAGACCAGTAATATTAAGTGTGCCTTTTACAGTTTGATCTGCTTATAAAAACCCCACAAAGTTTACATTCAATCCATCAAGCCGTTTTTGTCTTATTCGATTGAAGTTTTGAAAAAGAATTAAAGGATAATCAGTTTTACTCTTAATAATCACAGTCTTTAACAAAATTCAAACAAATGTTTTTAACATTTTTATTCGTTTTTATTGATAAAAGCCTACAAATTAATGAAAAAAAATAAATAAAAAAAAGGCAAAAAAAAATGAAAAAAAACGAAAATTTTCAAAGAGCTTTTTTATATTTTAATTTTTCTTTAAATAAATTTAAAGAATTTTATTAATAAAAATGCATAGGAAAATTTTAAGATATTTGTTTGTATCTTGTAAAAAATAATGATTTTGTAAAATAGATTAAATAAATCAAAATAAGTTATTTAATTCATATAGTGATCAAATTGGAAAAAAAAATTTCAGGTGTGTTAGACCAAAAATTTCAGAAATAAAATATTTTTGGTATTTATTAGGATTACTCGGTACACGTTGCTTAAAAAAATTTCTCATCGAAAGATCTAAAAACCCGGAACTAAGCTTTAAATTCGCTTCTTTTTTTAAATTTCAGTTACGACCAGTTTTAAGCGAAATACAGCCACTTAAAAACCTCAAAAAATTTAGTTTTTTGTATCTCCTAATTTTTCCTTGTATATTTTGTCTTTATTGTTAGATATTATATTTACTAAGATTTTGTGGTTTATTCATATTAAAAAATCGGTTGCCTGTAAAGTCGGTTTTCTGACGATAGTTAAACGTGACAACGTCGAAATAATCATTACCTTCATCGCCGCAATTATCGTTGCTATGAACAATTGGCACCACGTTTACTTTTCACTGCAAGCTCACTAGCAGGTAGGAAAGAAACAGATGTCGAACGACGCGGAGATTGTGCCTCTTTGTCGCTCGTTCCGCGCTCTCGCTTGAACTTCAAGCCTTAAATGGAACGCGCGAGGTAACGGCACATGAGTCCTGTTTTTGGTGCGTGCAGCCGGGTCCTTCGAATTATAAGACATTGTTACGACAAATATTTGATGAATCAAAGAATGATGTGGTATTTTTGCTTACCTTATTTAATAATGTCAATGTTTCTAATATTTTAAAATAAAAATCACTAAAATTAATGTAACCATAAAGATAATTTGCAGATCTTTAGAAAGCAGTAATAATTCTAGTAACTTTATGGTAACTGTAGTTATATCCTCAATTCTAGCTCCCAATCTGCCAGTGGCTCATATTTCTGGGGAAGGTTTCATAGCCGTTTTGCTTAGAGCCATAGTAAATGCGTTTCAGCCAGTTGGAATAAAACTTGAAATTGATACAGTTCCGTGCTTACCAATTCCTATTCCCCCAGATTTTGACCGTTATGTTCAAATAGGTAAGTATGTTACTTAATTTTTAACAAATTATATACAAAATAATAATTTCTCGAGCGAAAAAATTTATCGTGGTAATTATTTTTAATTAAAATTATGTTTATACACTCATTTTCCTTTTCCAATTTTTAAAGAAAAAGGGGTAAGGCCTCGGTCATGATAACAACCGTAAGCTTCAGTGAAAAATATCAAATCTCTGTTCTGGCAGCCTGTACTAGCTAAAATATTTTGTGATAAACAGGGTCTTCAAACCAGTTTATATACATAGAATCGCTCCACGAATATTATTTGTTTGTTTCAAGCGGAAGCGGCAGGGCTTTTGCTCCCGTATATTGCAGGCCTCTAAAATTAATTTTTTTTTATGCTACCATAAAAATTAGCACAGCGCTTTCACATTTTCCTGTTTCCGCTGGCAGCAGACGCTTGGTATCGTGGCCGTAGCCTAAGGGGGAACTACTTTTAATACTGCTGTGATAAGCCAAAGGATTCGCCTAATCTTATGGAAGGTGGCTTTCTTTTTTTTGCATTTCCCACTTTTTTTATTCCCTTATCCTAAAAGTGTCTAAGCAATGATACTATTTTTCTCTCTCCACACTTCCAAAATTTTAGTTTTGTGGTAATACAGCACCATAAGTTCTCTTAAAATACTCACTAGTAAGTTAATATTTACTCTTTAAGCATTGAGGACCGGTCCCAAACATGAAGTACAGCAAATGCAAAAGGTGAGATCTTGCGCATGACGTTTATCACTGACCACCGTCTCTGACGTAACGACGTGACTAAGCTTGCTCCCAAACAAAGCTAAAACCAAAACCTTTGTTTTTAAGTTTTAAACAGTTTGTTTGCCGTTTTACTTGCTTGGCAGTTTTGTGACATTAAAACTAGTTAGGTATAAGATATTTTGTTTTAAGTGCTTTAAACAGTGGTTTATTACGTTACGTTAAGTTTCGTTTATGGTCACAATAACATTTTAAGTTAGTTAACATAAAATATTATATTCTTTTATTAACAGTAATATTATACAAAGATATTTTATACTGTCGTCACATTTAAAAAATTGAAAATTCACAAACATTGCAGGCTTTCTTAGGACCCAATTTAAATATTGCGCCGAAAAGCCACATGCTGACGTCATGCGCAAAGCGAACCAATTTGAATCGTGCTGCTGATCCTACCTTTTGTAATCGGTGCACTATGGGTCCCAAAGGTTTCATTCTCGAAAGAAGTCGGTTGCCTGCAAAGTCGGTTTAGTGACGATAGTTGAACGTGACAACGTCACAGAAAATACTGATAAAATGGTTGCATTCTTCAAAAGAAAACCAAACAATTTAAACCGCATTCACTGCCACTGCACTTCTACTTGGCGAAAACATGCAAATAGTGTATTATTGAATAGCAGGCGGACCCTCAAAGTAGGAGAGAAACATGTCGAACGCTGCTCGAACCGGAGGCCGATTGTGCCTCTTCCGCGCGCTCGCTTGCACTTAAAGCTTTAAATGGAACGCCGCATGATGTTTTTGTACGTCGCAGCCGGTTTCATCGAATAATAAGACGTCAAAATATTTTTCAACTTCACAAAGAAGAAAAGATATTTATATATTAAACAGAAAAAAAAGCCTAAATTTTAGCTCGAGGTTGTGTTGTCCCCCGACGCGAAGCGAAGGAAGACAATATCCCAAGAGCTAAGATCTAAATTTTTTTCGTGTAGCATACACTATTTTTTTTTCTGTGACGGGAAAAACGACGCTTCAATGGTAACACATTTTATTACGATATTAAAAGTAGAAAATTAATTATGTAAAATTGGAAGTTTTAAACTAGTCGCCTGTTGTATGTAAAACGACAAATAATTAGTTTATATAGAAAACTTTAAAGTAAGGAAATTATTAAATATCCTATTAATCTAATTCTGTGATTTAAAAGATTTAAATTAAAAATTTGAAACCTAGTGTGGTTCTTTAAAAGTTATTTTGATATTAATTAAAGTTTTGTCTAATAAAATATTCTAAAGATTAAATATATACCCTTACGTCTATATCCGGGAAAAAGTATTCACTCTTTTTCCAGGGAAAAAAGTAATTTAATAAAAAGTCACTATTTAGGATTTTTTTTCCTGTCACGAAAAAAATAGTAATTTATGTAACAAGCGCATAAAGTGATACTTTTTTACGAATGGGAAGTTTGACAGCATGAGCCGTTAGGCCCGTGCAGCAATCCCATGAGTAAAAAAGACACTTTATGCATGTGTTACATACTATATTTTTCCACGACCGTATAGAAATTCCCCGAAATACCATTTTATACATGTTTCATTTATCTAAACTTATTAATTTTAAGTTTTTCAGCACAGCCATTATATTGCAACAAAACATCGTAGCCTTCTTATTTTTTAAGCGACAATTATCCTCTTCAACTATGAATTTATTATTTAATTTTATAAAATTGTATGTACTTACTTTTTGTAAAAATAATACTAAAACAGTATAATTCCTTTTCAATTTCTTAGTCATCCAAATTGATTATTACTATTAATTTTCAATTATTTCCATTAAATTTATTTGCAAACTGTCAAATATTAAAACTAGTGACACATGAACTAAAAGAAATAATGACGAAATCAAAGGTAACTTGACCGTTTGGTACAGTTGAGGTCGCGTTTACGATTACATTGCCTAAATTGATATTTAAGTTTATTGTAGTAGGCGTTAAAACAAAACACTAATTCAAAATGTGAAAAAAGATTCGTAGTGTTAAAAAAGTCACTTTTTTAAACTTTATGTAGTATACTAGAATGGGGTACTTTAACATTATGTTAACGATTAAAAAAACAGCATTTTTTTAACGCTTGTAAAAATATATTTTTTTATAATAAACTTAAACATGCCTACTCGAACTTTAGGTATCACAGTTGCCATATGTTGGATATTGACGGTCTTGGAACCCTATGGTCTTAGATTTAGAAACTATATTATGAGGTACTACCATCCTTTAAGAGCCAAACAAAGAACTATCTGGTTATATAATCATCTTTTAAGATCCAGGTCTTCTTTTTTGTTGTTTGCTAGAAGGCAACTTAGAAGAAAATTTGGAGCCAAAGGAATTGATTACGTCAGTTGCAAAGATCATCTACGAGCAAAATTAAAGTAAGTTTATTCATTTTAAACTGTAAATATTGACTATAAGCTGATCATTAACATAACACTATACAAAATAATTAATAGTTTAAAAAAACTAAAAAACACGCTTTTATATGCAACCGAACTAAAAATTAGAAAATAATTTTTCATTAAAAAAAATATTGTCATTTCATAGTAAAAAGCGTGGGGTGCATTTTACTATTTTTTCATAACTTTTCCATCATAGATATTGGCAAATATAATAATTATAACATTTAATATATTAAGCACCCCACGCTTTTTACTATGAAATGACAATATTTTTTGAATGAAAAATTATTTTCTAATTTTTAGTTCGGTTGCATATAAAAGCGTGTTTTTAGTTTTTTAAACTATTAATTATTTTTCATTTTTTAGTTCGTTATATCAATTAACTTTGCTACTCTTGACAAAATGGCGAAAAAATTTTTTAGTGAACAAGAGTAGCAAAGTTTGGAATGTTGCCAACAGATGGCAACCCACTAAAAAATTTTTTCGCCATTGAGTAGCAAAGTTTGGAATGTTGCCAACAGATGGCAACCCAGGTGTTGTTTTTATAATATAATGGAATTTCTTTTTCCTGGCGATCCAAAGCAGGATAACGGGATACTGTTTGCAGATTATTGCATTGTCATGGGTCCTTAATACGTGTGCAAAGTTTCAAAGAAATCGAATAGCTGGAAGTTGGTTAAAATTAGGCTCAAAGATTCCGTTACAAACATAGCCAGATGGATAGATAGATTGATAGATAGATAGTTACAACCCAAGTTAATAAAAGCGTGTTAAAAAGATCTAAAGAAGATTTTCGATGATAACGATTTCAAAAAACTGAAAAATCTGCAGTTTTGAGAATTTTACCGAAGATTAACGGATGCTGGCGCAAAACGGCAGATTTGTGTTTAGGACGTAAAAATGCAACGAAAACATATAAAACAGGTCTTGGTTAATAAATTTCCATTCTTTAAAAAATCGCTAAATAAATAAATTAAGGCCTGTTATTCACATACTGCATACGGTTTCTGATGTACTTTGTCTGCTTAAACACATATTTGTGGTGAGTTTTGTTCCTTTAAAAAATCGGTAGGAGAAACCATCAAGACTAGATTTTATTACGTTTTTCTTTTAGGTTGACATGGTGTTTTCCCGTTTGCGAACTTCTCGTTTGGGCACCTAATAAAATTTTACCTGACCTGACCTTTTTTTCTGGTTTGGACACCCTGGCAAAAATGCATAATTATTTCTTCTTGTTTGGTACCCAAAAGGTGTAAATATCATTTAATAAATAAGACAGACATACTTATTCCGTTTGCAGTAGCGCTGTAATACGTAATAGCCAAATGCGAATTTAAATAAAACCCATGTGTCAAGACCATAGATAACCTACATTTAGATCCGCAGTGGCAAGAAGCATTTTTCGGATTTTTACGACCTCGCGCAGTAAACAAATGGACGGGTGGACGAACATGCGCACTTAAAAGCCGTGACAAAATACTAACACCGGCACCCCGTGCCCTCCGTCCGCCGGTCTGACCGTGACGCTCATTAGCTACCGTACTCCGAACAGAAAACCAGGACGCCGTCGACAAATTCTTTCAATAATGCGGATAGTCTGTTTGGCGCCAGGCGCGTTACCCTCGATTTGCTTGCGTACAAACCCGTTTTTCGCCCATGAAATGTAACTTTTGTTTTGGGGCAGGTAATAACATTGGCAATCCATTGAGATCAGTGGTCAAGACTCTTAAATCGGTGTTAGTTTTTACATTGCATTACAATAGTTCTGGTATTATCATAGGGTATAGGTGGGGGTCATTTAGTTCTGGTAAGCAAATCCTTTTTTTGAATTCCCCAATCAAACCCAAGACTAATACACACTTTATGCGATTCCCACATTTAGGATAACAAATAACAAGAAATAATTATGCATTTTTGTCGAGGTGACCAAACCAGAAAAAACGGGTCAGGTCAGGTAAAATTTTATTAGAAACGAGAAGTTCCTAAACAAGAATAAACATTGACATTGTTATAGTCGAGTCAATAAAGCTGTAAAACAGGCAATCGTCAAAAAGTCCCTCAATATCAGATCCGATTATGATACTTTTTTATTATTTTAATTTTTCTAAATTATTTAAAATCAGAAACCTCTTAGATGGAAAAAATTATTATTTTTATTTTTTAAACAATACAAATGTTATTAATACAGAGTGTCTACCAACTTTTCCAACAAACTTTAAGGGGTGATTCTCCAATAAAAAATAAGAAGGACACTTTGCGTTCTACTTTTGACGCTACAGGTTGAAAAAATTTAGGAAAAACAGTAGTTCTTTACCATAACTTTTTTACCAATACAAATATTTTTGGGAAATTTGGGAGATGTCTTCTATTAAAGGACATTTTTTGAAGTACATGGGGGATTAACTGCAAATATAAAGAACAAAAAAGGTGTGGTACTATATTTGGAAAAAAAAACAATTAATTGAGATTCCCAGTAGGTTTTAAACAAATTTGGTCTTTTGCCTTTTGTTCTTCGATCCATGGTTTTTGCGTAAGTAAGTAAAAATCATTTCTTGGCATGCTCAAATCGCTGTTTATTTAGCATAATATGGTAGTCAAGTTAAGATTACTTAGTTTGCTTTATCAATCATAACATTAATTAAAAATTAAAACATTGACGGATTAACCAATTTGTCGCGTAGGAAATTAATTTGGATTTAAATTACATTAACTGACCGTGCCAAGAAATGTGATAGGTTTATTTACGCAAGAATATTACTTCGAATACAAAAAAAAACAAATCGTTTTAAAGTAAACAAAAATTAAAAAAATATTTTTATTATAAATAAATATGTAATACACACACTTATTTGGTCAAATCTATCAATAAATGATCAGATTATATTCATTCAATATTCACTGTTAAAATGGCATTCTGGGCACCCAGGGGACTAACGACATTAATCAATATAAAAATCCGATTACAAGTTTTTTAGAACAGTAGTTTTAACTATATACAGGGTGTCCGGGAAAATGTGGGAAATCTCTCGCACACGTATGGAACAGATGAAGATAACACGACAAGTTTCTATAAAATTTTTCCGTTTAAGCCCCCTGCGGAGATGTGATCCTCTAAAGGGGGCAGCAAGAAATCGATTTTCGTGAATAACTTTTAAAGCTGCTCTGTATAATTTGATAATATTTTAGTACGATGCATACTAGTAAAGACCTCTTAAAATAGTGCCCTTGAGACTTATGTCGCTTCTTTAGTTTGCCAGGGACGGACTAGTTTTCGCACATTATTGATAATATTTTTTACGCTCCTGTATGGTGAAGACACAAAAATATGTTTTTGGGTAGTTTAAACCTTTTGCTGAAAAAAGGTACTCTTGTTTGACATCGATAAAATGAGCCGTTTTCGAGTAAAAAATTATATTTGCAACAAATTCCTGACCTGCTACGAGAGGACTTCAATACTGAATCAAAAATTACAAATTACCTACATCGAAAATAAAATATTGTATTATTAAACAAAAATAAACTCTTATTGGTAAAATAATTTTTTACTCGAAAACGGCTCGTTTTATCGATGTCAAACAAGAGTACCTTTTTTTAGCAATAGGTTTAAACTACCCAAAAACATATTTTTTGTGTCTTCACCATACAGGGCGTAAAAATATTATCAATAATGTGCAAAAACTAGTCCGTCCCTGGCAAACTAAAGAAGCGACATAAGTTTCAAGGGCATTATTTTAAAAGGTCTTTACTAGTATGCATCGTACTAAAATATTATCAAATTATACAGAGCGCTTTAAAAGTTATACACGAAAAATCGATTTCTAGCTGCCCCCTTTAGAGGATCATATCTCCGCAGGGGGAGCTTAAACGGAAAAATTTTATAGAAACTTGTCGTATTATTTTCATCTGTTTCATACGTGTGCGAGAGATTTCCCACATTTTCCCGGACATCCTGTATAATATTTGACGTAGCTCTAGTATTTGAAATAAAACCATATTATAAAAGTCGATATCCGAATTTCTGCTTTCGACAGCAAAAGAGCTTTGGTATAAGTAAAAAAAAATACGTATAGTACTTACTTATATTAATTTTGAAAGCTTTTTGGTACTTTTAGATGTGGTATCTTTAGAATCTGCCTTGGCGATGATCTTCAAACTGCCTGTTTGCTATGTGGAGAAGTGTTTCGAGAAAACGAAAATAAAAGATTTATAAAATGTCAGACACCCGGATGTCCCGGCATCTTCTGTCTGGAATGTTTTGCAGATTTAAACAATATATGTCCAGTCTGCTTGTCACCAATCGAATATGGTGATATAGAAAGTGAAGAAAAGTAAGATGTGATTACTGTAAAAATATAGTTTTTTAAATTATTTTCCTATACTGCTAATTTTTAGACAAAACGACAAATATGCCGACCTTTTGCCAATATTAAGAAATACATATTATTTAGTTTTAAATATTTCTAGTTAAAAAATCAGTGCTATTTAAATGTCTATTTTCGCAATATAGCTTCTTTACCAACACACATTCCTAAGGAAAATTTAATTTCCAACAAAAAGCGCTCTTCGTAAATATTGTCGTCAAATAAGCCCTTTCCATGTAATCGACATACCAGTGAACTATTTTCTCAATGTTGTTTCTTGGGTTTTGGATTTTATGGTTACTACTACAAATAGCAATACATAAATAAGTTCAATACATATTTTTAAAGGAAATCTAATGTGTCACAAAAAGGTCTCTTAACATTTGTCAATAAATTCACTCCTTCAAAAGTTATTTAATGTAGAAATAACTTTTGTATTCAACTTTAACCTCGAATAATTTTTAAGAAGGGAATTTATATACAGGGTGGGCCAAATTAAACTTGCACACTTTTTAAGTAGCAATAACTTTTTATCTGTTGCGCCTATTTCTTTTGTTTTTAAAAGGCTAATAGGTAGATATGTTTTTCTAGGTTTGTCAGTTTTTGTTAAAAATATTTAGTCAGGTCCGGACTTACGGGACTTTTTCCGAAATAATGCATTTAACCTCGTTGCTAAAGAAATTGGATTTAGCTACAATTAAGCTAATACGGTTTTTCTTGTAGACAAACTATGGGAAATGATTCAGTAATCCCAAATCTATCAATAGGTTGAGGATATAGAAATTATGATTATTTTTTATAAACATGTGCTCCAAAAGCATGCATTTCTCTGCCAAGTATCATTTGGATTTGTCTTAATAATACTTGTCAAGAGAATAAATGTGTTTAAATCTAAATATGGATGGTGGAGGGAGGATAACCATCTTTTATGGCGGACAAGTTGAGAAAGTGGCCATCGGAATGTAGCAAATTGGGATGGCGCCACAGTAGCCAGTGGAGAGATTTTGGTATTTCTTTCCTTTTTTATTTTGTATCTATCTGTCCTTTTTCATTTTGTATCTCACTCTAACAATTCATGCTCATTGGTTAAAAAATCTCCTCTGGCTACTGTGGCGCCACCTTAAGTTGCTCCTTTCGACGGACACTTTTTAAAACATTCAGATGGTTATCCTCCCCTCCACCATCCAGTAATCTAAACAAGAACTTAAAATAGTATTTTTATTTTCCGGAAATGCAGTGGCGTACATTTTTTCTCAAAAATATACCGTAAATACCTCACGGACGACACTCATGAGAAATTTTTTTCCTACACGTTAAAAAATATCCTTTAATGTAGAGATGAGCCGGGAAGCTTATTAAATTGCTCCCGGAGCATTCGCAGATGTTAAAAATTATGATGTTTATGTCAGCAATGTGACAGCTAGTTTGGCACCATTTTTCACAAATCGTTTTTAAATAAAATATCAGTTTCCGTTTGTTCTTGGTCGTGGTAGGACGTTGGAAGGGAGTCCATGCGGCTCTCTCACGTGGTTTCGTGACAAACTTAAAAACATCAGCTTATAGGAATCTTTGCTAGCTTCTGAAGAAACATGCTATCAATTTAGCGTAAATCTATTCTTGATCCCCGACGCAGTTATGGTTTAGTATTATAAGAAAATAAAGCTCTTCCCTTAATACTGCTATTATTTAATTAAATTTACCTTTGACTTAATACTGGATTATCACAACTACAAAATTTCCGTTCAGTTTCCAAAAGATAGATCCAACTTCGGTACTACGTTACGCAGCTCCTCTTCGGTCTCTGAACCTATTTCCACACTAGAACCTACCTCCACTTCTGGACGCCCCTCTTGGAAAAGTTCTGTAGCTTTCGAGGAACGTCCGCACTACTCGAAGGTCAACGTCAAGTGATAAAAAAGTGAAAAAACAGCAAAATATTACCAGTGTTGAATTCAGAAATGTTGAGGATATAGAAATTATGATTATTTTTATAAATCATGTGCTCCAAAAAGCATGCATTTCTCTCGATTTTAACACGGAACTTTTTTAGTGTACTTTAAAAATCAAAAATATGAGGTTGCCATGGTTCCTGAGTTAGATGCTGACACAACTTAACAGTAAATTAATTAAAATTAAACGTATTAGCCTAATTGTAGGAAAATTTGATTTATTTTGCAACGAAGTTAAATGCATCATTTTGGAATAAGTCCCGTAAGTCCGGTCCTGACTAAATCTATTTGACCAAAATTGACAAACCTAGAGAAAATATATCTAACTATTACCCCTGAAAAAAAGAAGATAGGCGCAACAGATAAAAAGTTATTGTTAGTTAAAAAGTGTGCAAGTGTAATTTGAGCCACAGTGTATATTGTTCCAAATCACCTCGTATAAAAACACGTGTCTTCGTTTTTATACCTTTATTAACAATGGAACGTAACTATGGTTACAACAACGACAAAATCTACTCTTGTCAATGTCTCGAAGTTTACAACACAAAAGTCGAATTTATACTGACTGATCGGAAGTTTCCCGTCGCCCTTTATAGTATGGTGGAAGAATAAAGAATGATCTAGAATATTCGAGAAATATCGTGAAAATTCCATAGTACAGGATGGCATAAAAGTTCTTAATGGATAATTCGGGCGTTTTCGGAAACCTTCGAAAGTGATGAAAGAACTTGGAAAAATTAAGGTAAATTATTTAAATAAATTAACAAACTAAATTAAATGATCCTAACTCTCTAAAATTCTATAACCTAAACACATTTTTGAAAGTCTGTAACATTGCCCCCTTCCAAGTTTTGATCGTCTCGATCAAGTATCTTCACTGTCTTGATAACGGCTTAGCCTTTCTAGATGTACTACTTTCATCTTTGCCTGTGGACTCTTCTGTATACGGTACACCAGATCATTAAGCCGTGTCACCACTTTATATGGTCCCTCCCATGACTTCTGTAGTTTCGGTGAACGCCCCTTGGTTCTTCTTGGATTGTATAACCAAACTTTTTCACCGACGACAAATCCCTGATGGTTAGCTTTCAAGTCATAGCGAGATTTCATACGGTCACTTCCTTTTTGTAACTTGGTACGCACCTCTTCATGTATCCTCTGTAGCTGTTTACTTAGTTGACTTACATAGTCTTCTGCTGGTTCTTCATTGGTGGAAGGTCGTCCTGTAAGCAAGTCAACTGGAAGGCATATTTCCGCTCCGAAAATGATTTTAGCAGGTGTTTCGCCAGTAGTTTCGTGAATCGCGGAGCGGTATGCTAATAAAAACGGCTGTATACAGTTATCCCAGTCACTTTGTTGGTCATTTACTTTAATTTTCAGGTAGTTATCAAGTGTTCTGTTAAACCGCTCTACCATACCATCGGACTGGGGATGAAGAGGTGTTGTTCTTGTTTTATGGATTCCCAGGAGATTACAAAGGTTCTTGAAAAGATCGGACTCAAAGTTTCTGCCTTGATCGGAATGTATTTCTCTAGGAACTCCATAGCGACAAATCCATTGTTGAAATAATACATCGGCAACAGTGATAGCTTCTTGATTTGGGATTGGGTAGACTTCTGGCCATTTACTGAAGTAATCCATCGCTACCAATATATAGCGATTCCCTGATTTACTAACTGGAAATGGCCCTGCTATGTCTATGGCAATTCTTTCAAAAGGTGCCCCTACATTGTATTGCTTCATCTTGCCATGGCTTCGTGTTTTGGGTCCCTTGCTGGAAGCGCAGTCCTTACACCTTCGGCACCAGTCTTTTACGTCTGCACGGCTTCCCAGCCAGTAGAACCTTTCTCGAACCTTTTCAAGAGTCTTCATAACTCCGAAATGGCCACCTCCTACACCATTATGCAAGGCTTGCAATACTTCAGGGATCCTTTTGGTTGGTAGGATTATCTGATGTTTATGGGTTTTGCCGTCAGAACTTTCCCAGACCCTTTGTAATAGGCCATCTTTAATAATCAAAGAGTCCCATATGGCCCAGTACCCTTTATGTCTTGGAGACTTGGAGGCTATTTTCTGATATGGTGGTCTTTCCAAATTCTCTGTCTTAAGTTTGATAATGTCTCCAAGATCGGGATCTTCTAGTTGTTCTTTGGCCAAGATCTTAGGATCCCATTCTTGAGAGCACTGGAGACGTGTTCTTCGGCAGTGAAATTCATCAGGATCTTCATGTTCTTCTCGTCTGCTGCAGTGTTTACAATCATCCGGGCAAGGTCGTCTTGATAAAGCGTCAGCATTCTTATGGTTCAGTCCCCTTCGATGTTCAATTTTGAAATCATATTCTTGAATGCGTTGTAGCCATCGTGCTATCTGACCTTCAGGATTCTTGAACTGAAGCAACCATTTAAGTGATGCATGGTCCGTTCTTAGGTGGAATTTCTGGCCATACAGGTATTTATGAAAATGCTCTAGGGATTTAACAATAGCCAAAAGTTCTTTTCTGGTGACACAATAATTTCGTTCAGGTTTGGAAAGGACTTTGCTAAAATAGGCTATTACTTTTTCTTGGCCATCTTGCATCTGTGACAAAATTCCACCAATAGCAGTGTTGCTTGCATCAGTGTCCACAATAAATGTTTGATTTGGTTGTGGATATGACAACACCGGGGGATTGCACAGGGCTTTCTTTAGGTGTATAAAAGCTGCTTGACAATCTTCAGTCCATTCATAGTTGTTGTTGTTTTCCGTAAGACGATGTAATGGTCTAGCAATATCAGCAAACCCATGTATGAACCGTCTGTAATAGGTACACAGTCCCAGAAAACTTCTAATTTCATGCTTGTTCTTTGGTATAGGCCAGTTCTGGATAGCTTCTGTCTTCTCTGGATCGGTTCTTACTCCATCTTCTGTAATTATATGCCCCAGGTACTTGACTTCTTTCTGGAACAGGTGACATTTCTTTGGGCTAAGCTTCAGCTGGGCGGATCTAAGCTTTTGAAAAACCTCTTCAACATTTTTCAGGTGGTCATCAAATGTTTTTCCAAGAATTATTATGTCATCAAGGTATACTAAGCATGTTTTCCAAGTTAGTCCCCGTAGTGTTAACTCCATCAAACGTTCAAATGTAGCAGGGGCATTGCATAGTCCAAAGGGCATAACATTAAATTGCCACAGTCCGGTCCCGGTCGAGAAAGCAGATTTTTCCTTATCTTCCGGATGAAGTTCTACTTGCCAATAGCCACTTTTTAGGTCTAATGTGGAAAACCATTTTGACCCCGTCAGTGTGTCTAGGGTATCGTCAATTCGTGGTAGTGGAAAACTGTCCTTCTTCGTGACGTCATTTAGTCTTCTGAAGTCAACACAAAATCTGGTGGAACCATCTTTCTTCTTAACTAGGACTACTGGAGATGACCATGGGCTCTGGGATGGTTCTATGATGCCTTGATTTTGCATGTCTTCAAGTAACTTTTCAACTTCTTCTTTCTTGGCTAAAGGAATTCTTCTGGGCGGTTGTTTTATCGGTGATGCGTCTCCAGTATTTATTCGATGTTGCACTACACTGGTTTTACCCAAATCTTTTTCGGATAAAGAGAAAACATCTTGATTTCTTCTTAATAGTTCTTCCAGCATAGATACTTGGACTGGGTCTAACAAGGATTTTGATGAAATCACCAGGTCTTGTAGAGCATCAGGTAGTTTACGTGTGGAGACTCCTGCGGGTGTGGTACAGGGATAGGTAACTATCATAGCTGCAGGTTGACAGGTACCGATTTTGTCACCCATTTTAACCTGTTGAGGGAAATCTTTCAGGTTCATCATTCTCACAAATACCATATTTCCTTTGGTTTGCGCCAAAGTTCTTGCTGGTAGAATTCCTTTAGCGTATAACGGACAATTTTCTACTGGTTCGACTAAAACTATTTCACCTTCTTCTGAGTCTTCAAACCTTGCCTGTATGATGCTTTCTGAGTTTGGCGGTAGAATGACATCTTCTGTGAGGATAACTTCGCGAATCGAAGCTTCACTCCTCCGTGGTAATCTCATTACGATCTCTTCATTATTTGTTCGCAGTACCCGTTGTGGAAGGTCTAGTACAAACTTCTGATTCTCCATAATGTCAAGGCCAAGGATAACTTCTGTCCAGGATGTCGGCAACAAACACGACATGGATAAATGTTGTTGTTCCTAGGGTTATTCTGGCTTCATGTATGCCTTTAATTGGTATAACTTCTCCATTAGCAGCTTCCAAGAGGTAATTCTTTTCAGGGCGGAATATTTTACAGTGAGCAACGATGTTCGGCCTCACGATGGTATGTGTGGAACCAGTGTCTAGAACCATCTCGCATTCCCGACCGCATACGTTTCCAGGTACTACCAAGCTGGAGCCATTGTTCTGCAGCCGGGATACTCTAATTATTGTTGTTGATGGGGCTTGGTAGCACCTAGCCAGCTTTCGCCCCTTGAAGCTGGCTACTGGGAGTTTTCCGGATCGCTAGCAAGGGCATTTGACTTGGTACAATTTCTTTGAATATGCCCCTCTTTGCCACACTTCCAGCACAGGATGCCATTTTTTCGTCGGAAGGTCATACTGTTATCCCCATCGGTTTGCTTTTTACGTACGATTTCTTGTAATTCTTTTATTAATCTGGACAATTCGTCATTTGAATTGGCGTCTTGTGGTACAAAATTCGTTCTTCTAAGTCTTGGCTGATTCCTGGATGTTTGCTTAGCTGTCTCAAATTGAAGTGCATAGGCAAGAGCTTCAGACATTTTTTTAATTCTGGCCATTCTTAAAGCCTGATTCATATCTGAATCACGTAGACCTTCAATGAAACTACCCACGGCTAGTTCTTGTTTTATTTCTTCTGGGTATGTCGGGTATGTCAGATTAATTAAACGTACGATGTCAGCTTCGTATTCCTGAAGGCTTTCGTTATATTTCTGTCTTCGTCCCTGGAGCTGCGCTCTTATAAACTTCCTGCAAATGTGTCTCGCCATATCTCATTTCCAGGAACATTACAATTGATTGATAGTCGCCTTGTTTTTCTTCAGGAATATTTCTTAATACCTCCATGGCTTCACCTCGTAAAGCAAGCACCAGTGCGCGTGCCTTTTCTGGTAAACTCCAATTATTGCCGTTCGCAGCAGCTTCAAATTGTCTAAGGTACGTAACCCACGGTACCTTACCGTCAAAAGTTGGTGGTTTCATAAGAGTTCCTGAAGTACCACATCCTGAAACGACACCAGTACTGGCTATATTTTGAATTTGCCGGTGTAATTGTTGCACTTCATGTTGCATTTGACCTTGGACTTGATTAACTTTGTCTTCAACTAACTGCTGTATTTCTTGCATTTCATCTTTAGTATCTTCTTTGCAAAGTTTTATTTCAAGCAACATTTCCTTTCTCATCTCATCTTGGCATTGATGAAATTCTCCCTCAGGTGTTCTCGAATCTTTACTATCTTCTCTTTTATCTCTTGCTTCATTTGTTCTTGTCCTTTTTTTATGTCTTTTTGAATTTTCTCGATTTGTTGTCTCGTTTCTGCTTGACTGATTTTGATTTCCCGCTTCATTTCTGTTTGATTTGTCTTCATTTCTTCTTGACTTGTCTTCATCTCTTCTAAATTGGTCTTCATTTCATTTTTAATGTCTTCTTTCATGGCTTCTTGGCTTGTCTGCATTTCTTTCTTGAGGTCTTCTTTCAGGGATTCTTGTTTTTCCATCATTTGTTTAATTAGTGCACTTAACTCCTCCATAACTACTTGCTGTCTTTGTCTTGTCTCAACTGGCATTCACTCTTCTTACCACTTCGGCTTCCTTGGGTATCCTCGTTCCGCTTCTGACACCAAATGTTCCAAATCACCTCGTATAAAAACACGTGTCTTCGTTTTTATACCTTTATTAACAATGGAACGTAACTATGGTTACAACAACGACAAAATCTACTCTTGTCAATGTCTCGAAGTTTACAACACAAAGTCGAATTTATACTGATTGATCGGAAGTTTCCCGTCGCCCTTTTATAGTATGGTGGAAGAATAAAGAATGATCTAGAATATTCGAGAAATATCGTGAAAATTCCATAGTACAGGATGGCATAAAAGTTCTTAATGGATAATTCGGGCGTTTTCGGAAACCTTCGAAAGTGATGAAAGAACTTGGAAAAATTAAGGTAAATTATTTAAATAAATTAACAAACTAAATTAAATGATCCTAACTCTCTAAAATTCTATAACCTAAACACATTTTTGAAAGTCTGTAACAATATTATAATAAAAAATTAAAAACTTTTTATAACGCATCAGATTTCTTTTAAAAATATATGTTAAATTTATTTAAATATTGATTTTTACAGTATTAAAAAAATCCGAACTTAGAAAATAAAATTTAAAAAAAATAATGTTCAAAGCTCGATTACATAGAAACGGTTTGATAAGACCTTTCACACATTAGGAATTCCAAAAGTCGGCAAACTTAAAGGCTCTATATAATGTTTTCTCACTTTGTCCGCCAAATCCAGCTTAGTGTAAAACGAGGGTAAGGATTCACACACTTAAGAATCAGCCCCGTATCAGAAATCCGAATAATATGTATATTAATCAATAATAATATTAATCAATGCGCTTATTGTGTCACAATGTAAGCTTGTTTCTGGTATTTATTTTTTTAATATTTTTTTTCCTTGATTAAAAACTTCGAAATGTTAGAGACTCTTCCGGTGATGAACCACCAAAAAACCCAAAAAGAAAAAAAGGTGTCCTTGGTTTAAATGTGGAAAGCCTGACGATGACGATAAGGAACCACTTATCCCAAAAGAAGAAGAGGAAGAGGAGGAACAGGGCAAAGAAGAGGAAACAAAGGAAGAATCTGAAATTAAAGATGAGCCAAAGGAAGCTGACGAAAAAAGTGACTCCTCAACTGACTATTCCTACACTTACCAATATGATGAAGATCAAGAACAACCTTATCCAAGACCAGTGGCATTTAAGGATGTGGAAAAACAAGATATTCCAGATTATGCGAGCATGGAAAGTTTTAGAGATGACGAAGAGTGTATATGTATAGATCTTGACAACCAAATTAGAGTTCCAAAGGGTCATGCAGCTTTAGTGAAAATGAATGTAGCAGCTGAGTTTTCAGATGAATATTTAGGTAAGGAAGAAAAATTTGTGAAACTACGCCCAATCCGTATAATCTAAGATGTTTTTTTAACGGGTTTGTTTGTTTAAAAATTAATATTTAGGTCCGTATAATCTAAGACGTAGTTGGAAATTATGCCATGTCCATTAAAGACCAACAAGAACTTTCTTCAAAACCTTCCAAAGCTTACAAACTAAGGACGTCAAAGAAGAAAAATGTTTATGTTTAGATTTTGGGTCATGTGGCTTTAGTAACGATGAACGTAGAACCCAGAAACATCTTGTACATATACCTACTAGGTGTTACAAAATGTTATTAGGAAAAATTTAAGACAGATTCTATATTTAAAAATATGAAAAAAAACGTATAAATATTGGTCCGAAAATACTCTGTTTTTATGATACGGGATATTTAAACTTTTTCGGTTTTAGTACTTTATTTTATAATTATTGTCATAGAGCTGTAAAATTTAATAATTTTAAAAAGCCTACGTAAACATAACATTTTAACAATGCATAATGAAATACAATCAATCACCCACATGTTAATATATTAATGATGCAAATTAGTACTTAGGTTTTGGTACTTACGTTTAAGTTTTCACTGGAAAAAAATAACATCAACTAGTCTCCAAAACTGTATAAGCGCAAATCAGCTAAGTTTGTGTTTTAGCCCTAATGCGTGTACGAAGTGATAGATATCCGACCGATTAGAGGTTGCGATTAAAAAATTAGGACGATGGAAAGAATAATTATAAGATGATCTTGTAGCACATAATTTAAAAGCTCCTGGCGAGTACTTTTTAACTTTAAAATAATAAGTCAATTTCTCTACCTACAACAAAATGCCGAAACTTTAATAATAACCTTAATACCGTATTTTCAAAACTAATCAAGTTAGACAGAATTAAGTGGTATTTTTTAAAGCCCTTTTCAAACTCTTTATATTGGTGATAATATACAGTCTAGTACAAAAATATTCTTTAAAAAAGCTTTTGAGAAATATTACATTAATTCTATACATATAACTTTTTAAGATTCGGAAATATGTCCATCCAAATAAATTATTTGGGCAATCATTAAAGTTTCGCCATTTTGAAGTAGGTAAAGGTATTGACTTTATATTTTATGGTTATAAGGGAGCTTTAAAATGATGTGCTACATGTCTCCTCATTGGCGTAGAGGTATCAGGGCCCGGGCAGAAATGTAAATCTGACAACCAGGTAAACAGAAGGCCGTTACAGTTAGAAGGTTACATGTTTCTTCGTACGGTACCTTCTTTTCAAATATCTGGGAGCCCATATTTTACTTTTCAGGGGCCCCTTCCTACCTGGGGCCCGAGGCGGACCCCCACTTCGTACGCTAGTGTGTCCGCCTTTTCCAGTAATTTTTTTCCAAAAAGCTACATTAAAATTTTTATTTGTCAATTAAACCCTAAAATAAATAAAGTACGTATATTTACGCAATAATTCAATTTTCTTAATTTTTGAATTGATCTGTTTGGAAGGGGTATTTAAAAATGCACTGTATAAAAGGTTTCTTTATTTTTTACAAAAATTCGTTAGTAGCGACTGCTATATATTTTTTCTACTACTGTATAAATAAGAAAACTTTGTGGTCCTAGCAACGCGAATGATAACGAAAGAGAACCTTCGTGTTACCTGGTTGCTAAGCGTTGCTAGCTACAAAAGTAATATTTTCAGCACCTGGACAAAAAAGTAAGAGTAAAAAAAGGAAATATGCTTGTGGGAAATATTAGGATTTATTTATAAAAAGTAACTAATTTATAACAAAATATTTTAAAAAACTAGGTTAGGTATTGACATTAAAAGTAATTGTGCAATTTGAGCAATTAGCAAAAGAAATTGGAGGAATATTACTTGAATTAACAGTTTTTAAATTTGTTGTTGGGGTATCGTTATCACCTTTAACTACGTTAATATTCATATTTTTCACTGTTACTTCATTAGAGGAAATATTGGTAGGAATTTCGTGTAAAATCTTCTTTGAAATTTCCACCTTATTACTATAGGATTTAGCAATATATCCCTCCGCAACAGAAGAAGACTTCCAACCTCCATGCCTTTTTAAGTCCAAAATATCGACATCCGAAGCATTGCAAGGAACGTAGTTGACGTTCTTCTAAAAGAATGGCCAGTGTATCTACTGATGTCTTCAAGCTTCAAAAACTTCGCAATTTCTTTAGGTACATTTGAAATAGTGTGCTTTCCAATTACTTGCTTAACACATTTACCTCTTTCATAACGATACAATAAGCGCTCATCTAGAGCATTCCTTGGTCTCAGCTTAATATATTCCTGTAGAAATCTGACATAAGGAACTGAGCCTTCATCGTTGGTTACTACAAAGTTTCTTTTAACTTTATTTTTAGACTCCACTATTTTTACTATAGCCACGTCATTTCTTATTTCTACATCACTTAGCTTCATTCTGTGTATTTCGTCTGTCCGGCATGCCCCAGCCACTCCCATAATGGCTATTACTTTCATTGCTAAGTAACTTTTAATAAAAGCAACTAGTTTCTTGAACTCCGAAATATCTTGATTTTTGTTTACGGAAATTGTTAACTTGAGCATGGAATATACAGACCAGAGGGTTGTGGTGATAAAGACTCGGATTTTTCTTGAAAATACGCCAACATCATATTCTCGTCAATCCGCCCCACATTTTTGTAGCAAGCCATTCAGAAAACGATTTATATGTTTGATGGTACCTCTCTTTAGATTTGTCTGGCAGAAGTGAGGCACACGCAAGGTCAGCTGCCTTTTGGATGCCATTTTCATATTCATTTAACATTTTAAAATGGGAATGGATTTATACTAAATTAACAATAATTCAATATCTGACAAGTGCTGATGAAAGACAATGTCAACAATAAATGTGTTGCTATGAATTAATTTTTAACGGGTAAAATTTCAAAATCTCTGATATTTCTATTAAAACATGATGTTAATGATTATTAAATCATGCGATACATAGAACAGTAGCAGAAAAATATAATACATTACACGATGCGAAAAGCCTTTCAAGTGTTCGGAGGTTTTAAATAGTCTCGGCTTCGCCTCGGCCATTTAATAACCACCTCACACCAAAAAGTAAACTTTCGCATCTTGTAATGTAAATACCTATTTCTATATTAAATAAAAAATATATTCAACAAAATAGGTCTACTTATTTCTTTCGTTAGTTTCCCTAGATTAACAAAAAATTTAAACTTCTACAATTTTACCAATGCTGTCTTGTTTTTTAAAGAAGAGTATACCGAGGATCAAGAAAATAAACCTCTTTTAAACGAAAATCCTTCTTGCATCTGTTCCGACTCGTCCATAAAATCAAGTCCAAAGCACGTAGAATTTATTGGAGTTCCTAAAGATCTCGAAAATATTCACAAAAAAGTAAAACGAAAAGTACATATAATTCCATCAGAGACGATGTGCTGTTGTTCCGATTTAGATCTCTTGGATCATCTGGAAGAAACTTCACTAATAACAGTACCGAAAAGCACAATGTCCACTAGTACCAGGTCGGACTGCAAGTATTGCAGGCGTCCAGAAGTGGAGGTAGGCTCTAGTGTGGAAATAGGTTCAGAGACCGAAGAGGAGCTGCGTAACGTAGTGCCGAAATTGGATCTATCTTTTTGGAAACTGAACGGAAATTTTGTAGTTGTGATAATCCAGTATTAAGTCAAAGGTAAATTTTATTAAATATTAGCAGTATTAAGGGAAAAACTTTATTTTCTTATAATTCTAAACCATAACCGCGTTTTCACATTAGCATGAGCCGGGAGCCGGGCGACGAACCGACGCTATCGAAGTGTATGGAGTCTTAGGATACGGCCACGCTTACGAGCTACTTACCGCTACATCAGTTTTTGACATGCCTCTCACACGAACGCGTCGAATTGCTCTTTTTTTAGAAGATGATCCATTCATAAAGTGTTTGTTAAGCCGGCTACTCACTACGCGGTTCTTGCCAAGTACTTGGTAAGTAGCAAGTAGTGTATACGACGACTCGTTTAGACTTGTCAAGTTACTTGCACTTCCCGAGCTGTAGCGGAAAACAATCACAAGTCAAAGGAGCCAAGTACTTGACTTGGCAATTTATTTACCGGTGCTACATTACGCGTTCCTTTTCAAGTCGAGTTGAAGCGTCGCGTCGCGGGGAAAACTATCAAACTCGGATTGGCATATTTTGTCATTTGCATTTTAATATTTTAAGTTGAATATTGTTAGGCGGCACGTTGTTAAGCTGTGGTTGTATTTTTAAACGTTTTTTTTTCGAGGACTTTGAACTTTTTTGGTGTAATTAGCAATAGTGGGTACTAGCTATTTGATGGTACCATATGCAAAAGAGCTGGCGCTAGTCGAGTGACGCAGATAGCAACCCCACTTTCCACTTTATATACAAAAAGAAAAATACCTACCTATCTTTCCTATTGTTAAAGATGTAACCCACCACCTTCTACGTTTGCACTTCTTTTTCTCGTTTTTAATAAAATATAACCACAACTGATTGTTAAAAGCAGCTAAAACTGTCGTTTCACTTTTGTTCATCTTTAAGAACTACTTGTTTTTTACTTGAACTTTCCAAAAAGTCGCAATATTATAAGTAGACGCGTAATGTAGATAGCTTACTTGGAACTCGACAAATACTTGCCAAGTATTTTCCGAGTCAAGTTACTCGCCAAGTACCGCGTAATGAATAGCCGGCTTTAACAAGTAAAAGGAACTATGGTGTACATCCCATTAATAGATATGGGAAAGCATACGGGGAATTTCATCACTAATACAAACTTCTAAACATAAGTTGCCTGTCACTCTTTTGTTTTTAACATGTTTGTGTATATCCGGCCATAAAATGGGTCTACTTTGCATTTCAAAAAAGTATTTTATGCAATTCGCACGGAATATTCCCACAAGTATGACTTTTGCAGCACGAGCCGCAGGTACTCCTTTACGCGCGATATATGTCTGATGGCGTAATTATTTGACAAATTAAGAAGTATTTTGTTGAGTTGACACATTTTGAAAAACATATAAATGGGTAGGAATTAAAAAATAATAATTTTAAATAAAATATTATAAATTAATAAAATAAACAAAATATATACTTTGTTCATAGTAACGGACGAAACCATAAATTCTTTAAAATATTATAAGGTAGGCGAAACGCGTCACTAGAGAGGGCCCCGGTAAATGACATGAAAAGAAATAGCTCTTCTCTTAACTCTCGAAAAAGGGAGATTTCTTTTTCACACTGTATGCATGTATAGGCACGAAATCAATTGTACATATTGTTTCAAAATAGGTCTTTTAACAGACTTAAAACAACGAGTTTTAAATTCATATTTAAATATTTTTGTAGATTCAATAACGTAACGTACAAAGAAGTTTGTGAAACACCACCATCATCTCTATCAAATAGATCACTAGAATCTTCATCTTTATTATCGAGTCTTGAAAATGGATCACCAGGTATTCCAGATCAACCATTACTACGAAGGAGAAATAAAAGAACTCAATATAAAACCCCGGAGTTGGACTCTTTAGGCTCTACAGACTCAGACAGAACTTCCGACAGGAAAAGAAAAAATGTAAAAACACAATACAGCACTCCTCGTAAAGCTGAGTCTCCAAGCTCCATGGATAGCTACGAGTTTAATAAGGCTCAAAACACAAGAGTCAGACAATATTATGAAGCAACAGGTAGACTGTCTGCAAACAAAAGTGTCAGTATCCTGAAAAGAGGGGTATAAGCAATATGTTTAGAAGATTAATACCCAAGGTTGGTCTTTGGAAAGCAGTTTTTTTGGATAATTATAGAGAAAGTTTCGAAAAAAAATATAGTCAACGTATCTGTACTATTTGTACTGTTTAGTACAGTGGGAGTTTATAAACTCTAATTTTACTTTTGAAGCCAAATCGTTTTGTGTAGGAAAATGATAACATAAAAATATATTCCTAATAAATATTTATTTTGTGTTAATAAATATTAGAAAAAAAATCGTAAAAAACTATATTTGTATTTTCTGCCAAAACTAAACATTTATTATGGTGCGTTTACGTACATGGAATTAGTGGCGCCAGCCATTACTTGTACGTCATTCCACAAATCACTGCAAGTGTAACCCTCTACTGGCGCGCCAGTATATTCACGCGTGCATAAATGTCAAAAGTTAGTTGCCTTCTAACTTTTTCATGCGACAGTAGAAACTGGCGAACATAAAAAATATTCATTACAACGTGTAAACATAAACTTTCAGAGCGATTTGCCAGTTATAAGCCAGTTTTTAAAAACTTTATATTGTATATTTGCCGAATTGTCAATTTCAAATAAGAAATAAATAATAAGTGAAGTTTTCCAGGAATTACCACATTTATCGAAGTTTATGAACAAAACCCGTGTTAATGGAGAGTGCATTTTAATACGTACTACGACAGAGATTCTCGGAAAACCCTATACGATCGCTTATCAAAAGCGATGGGAATTCTAGGATTTGGTATTCCACAAGTTAAGGCTAAATTTATCAACCACAATTTTTAAAAACTGAAACTGGTAAGCAAAAATACTATTTTCCTACAAGCAACATGTAAACGTTACTGGCGCGAAAGGTAAACTGGCGTTGGTAATGACGCTACTAATTCCATGCACGTGTAAACGCGCCATTAGTATAAGTAAGTACCAACATTATTTTGGCTCGCTCTATCACCCCTATCATTTATCATCTTACCTTTCCGGACACCCTGTATATGTTGTTCGGCACAACCTTTTCCAATTTCAAATATAATAAATATATAGTCCCTGTGCCACTAATAAAATGGATTCCATGATAAGAACACTTTTAAAAAACCGTTTTAGGGGGTTTCTTTTGACGAGTACACCACAAATATTCATACCGCCATATATGGAAGCGCCGCTTTAATCCAGCCTGTCAATGTCAAATGTTTCGGGTGTCGGACTGGGCAAACGCGTCACTTTTTGTCGAAAAAGTTTGACCACAATGTTTTACATGCAATTTTTAAACATTTTGCCAAAAATTGTAAGGATTAGTCATGAAACCATAAGGCTCAAACACATGTTTCGGGTGTCGGACTAGGTAGGTGTCATGACTCTAACACTTACGATTTTTGGCTCCATGTTTAAAATTTGCATGTAAAATATTGTAATAAACTTCGACAAAAAAGTAACGTTAGCCCAGGCTGACGCTCGAAACATTTGACATTGACAGGCTGGGTTAAAAAGCCTCTTCTATATATGACAGTATGAATATTCGTGGTGGACTCGTCCACACGAACCCCTAAAAGGTTTTAAAAGTGTTCTTTCATTAATTTCATTTCATAGGCCAAGGGACTTATAGACTACCCAATCAGCACAGTACGTACAAAGTACGTACATTTTACATCCATTTTAAGTCGTTACGTCCAGGTATCTAAAATGTACGTCTTATGTATGTACTTTAAAGTACGTACATAAGACGTTCATTTTAGAACCATTTTACGTCTTATGTATGTACTTTAAAGTACATACATACGACGTACATTTTAGAATCATTTTACGTCATTACGTCCAGGGATCTAAATTGAATACCTTATGTTCGTATACCTTATACGTCTTGTGTACGTACTTTAAGAAACCACTTATATACGTACATTTACATCTTATATACAGGGTGTTATTTAATAAGTGTCCGATATTTCAGAGAGTGATTTTTCAAGTATTTTAAGGTAAAAGTTCCTATGAACGTGTGGTCTAAGATGCTTCGCTTTCAAGATACAGGGTGTCAAAGTTTTATTTTTATTTATGTTTTTCTGCATAATTTCCTAAATAATGCCGATTTCCGAACGAAAATTGGTACCTGGGGTTTTTGACATGAGAAATTTGAATTTGTTCTTAATTTAGCTCTTACTTGTAGGGCGCTAGCTACATGTATATTCTCACATTCAAAGGCTCATGACTTTTTGTACAACCCTGTATTTACATTTTTGTTAAAGAAATGGATTCCTAGTCATTTTACGTAAAAGGTACTCTTATTAGATGACGCTAGGAGTAACCGTTTTCGAAATATTTTAGTTTAAAATAATCGATGCATACGCTTAGTAATAAATATGCTAAGTAAAGACCGCCGAAAATGACGGTTTTATCAAGTAGTGGTCTTTACTTAACATATTTATTACTAAGCGTATGCATCGATTATTTTAAACTAAAGTATTTCGAAAACGGTTGCTCCTAGCGTCATCTAATAAGAGTACCTTTTTACGTAAAAATGACTAAGGAATCCATTTCTTTTAACAAAAATGTAAATACAGGGTTGTACAAAAAGTCATGAGCCTTTGAATGAGAGAATATACATGTAGCTAGCGCCCTTACAAGTAAGAGCTAAATTAAGAACAAATTCAAATTTCTCATGTCAAAAACCCCCAGGTACCAATTTTCGTTTGGAAATCGGCATTATTTAGGAAATTATGCAGAAAAAAACATAAATAAAAATAAAACTTTGACACCCTGTATCTTGAAAGCGAAGCATCTTAGACCACACGTTCATAGGAACTTTTACCTTAAAAATACTTGAAAAATCACTCGCTGAAATATCGGACACTTATTAAATAACACCCTGTATACAGTGTGTCTAGGTAACTAAGTTGGCGTCATATGGGAAATTTTTTTATTATTCATTTTACGACAAAAATTTATTCTTTATAAAAGTTCTGCATAGTCGAAAACCTGCAATACAATTATCAGATATTGAATTGTGTCAGTCATCTACGAGGTCTGGCCAAACATGTAATTTTTGCTCAATATGAAGGTACCTGTATTTTTCCTAATATCTTAAATTGTTATAAAAAATTTTTAGAATTAAATCTTACTTTCAAATATTTAATTTTGTTCATTTCTAAAAAAAATCTGTGAAAATCGAGAAAATTTAAGTTTGTACATTAGTGGCATTGTACATTCTTTATGTTCTGGTAACAATAAATTTAAAAAATATATATTTGAATCTGTTCTATGACATTTATAATCATGGAATGTAGTGCACTAATGTACAACCTAAATTTTCACCATTATCACAGAAAAAAATCAAATATATTTTTTTATATATAAATAAACATATTTAGTGGTAATTTTGATGAATTATAAACATCTTTTCTATATAACAATTTTTGATATTAGCAAAAATACAGGTACCTACTTTACTCTACGGCAAAAATTACATTTTTGGTCAATGCTCGTAGATGAGTGATACAATTTGATATCTGATGGTTGCTTTTCAGGTTTTAGACCATGCAGAACTTTTATAAAGAATTACTTTTTTGTAAAATCAATAATAAAAAGTTTCCCAAATGACGCCAAAAGTAGACACACTGTATAGAGCCTAAACAGGGGAAACCTTTTATACAGGATGTTTTTTTCTATCCTTCTTCATTATAGTTAAAAGTAGGTGGTAAAATTGAATAAAAACCCTGTACGTCTTCAATATTCAAATTTACAAAAAAAAAATCAAATTTTAGAAAGTCCAATTTTTTCGCTCAATTTACGTCCAGCTTACCTCTATAATCAAAGAAAATGTACATACATAATACGTACATAGTCAAAGAAAATGTACGTACATAATACGTACAGTACGTACGTACATCAGACGTACAATATGTACGTACATAAGACGTCTTATGGATTTACTACGTACATAAGTTGTACGTTACATCCTAAAGTTACGTACATAAGACGTACATAAAACGAACGTTGGCGGATTTGGTAACGGTATGCATTTTTATGAAATTATTAAAATTAAGGTTGGTAACAATAATTATAACCTTGATCTCTATTACATCAAAGTCACATTTTAATGATTTGTCAATATGACAAAATTCCAATAGAATTTGTTTTTTAAAATTTTAGCGCAGAACGGGGCAAAATTACCTGCCGTTACACCGCTACGAAATTGATGACGCAGCTGTTGAAATTCAAACCTACAACTATTGCCAAAAAAATTGGGATACCCTAAGCTTGGATACCGATTCTCCCACGTATCCTTTTGGAACCCAAATATCCACTGATACTTCTGAGGACGAACAACATCTCAGAGGAGGAGAGTGCACTCATTTAATTAACTGCAGATTAATAGGACGACCTTGCCCTCAACAAAGAGTGCAATCATTTGATGCTAAAAGTGAGTTTATTTTAGGTAAGATGATAATTAATCTAAATTGGGGAATTTTTTCCTCTCAGAGTTCTTAAAATTTTCTTTTCTTGTTTCGTTTAAAGAAGAATGAAACCCACCGTGAAAAGTAAAAAATATAACAAAAATTAAAGGAAATATAAATTACGAGCAAGGAGAGGGGGCTTAAAGGTAAAAAACGGTTTTTCTCGATTTTCGGTTAAACTACAGCTTCTACAAAAAAAAGTTAAATGACAAAGTTTTAGGTAGGTAATAAAAAGTTCTACAACTTTTGTATTTACACTTTCTTCACATGACCTTAAAGTTTATGTAAAAAGTTCAAAACACCAAATTTTTGGTTTTTATTTTATCTTTTACAAAAACAATATGTTTAAAGAAATTTGGTAAAAATTTACCTTTATACGTCCCAAATATACTGTATTTTTCAATTAAAAATATTAATTTTTACATATTATTTCGACTTAATTTTTAAAAAATGCCCTCTTTTTGAATCGAAAATATACGTGTCAAAGTATCGACATTTTCAAGAATGTTGTTAAACTGTTTTTAGTTGAAATCTCTACTTTTTGATGGTATTAATTAATATACATTACCACGGTCAATGTTTCAGAAAATGCAAGACTTGTAGGCTTGCCGAAAATAGAAAAAAACGTTTTTACCCTTAAAAATCCACCCCCTTTACTTCCCGACCTCAGATTGCCCGTAATTTATATTTTCTTTTTTTACCCATGGTAGGATGTTTTACCCTAGTATATATTTTTTTGCATTAAAAATCATTGACTCTGGCCTAATATTGATTTCAAAAAAAAAAAAATCAGATCCGAGTTT
>JACEGR010003729.1:0-99558 GCA_014170235.1 Listronotus bonariensis
GAAAGAATTTTTAGTTGGACACGTTTCGTTTTCGAGATATTCATCATCAAACTTGAATAGGTTAGGTTAGGAAACCAACCCAAATTCACCATATTTACCCTTTCTTTTTGCACACAATTCTTGAGTTGTCCGTTAAATTGGCACTTAATATTTAAATTTCACCTCTTAAAAGCCCATTTTTCTCCTTATTATACACCTCCCTTTTTATTGTCAATCACGTTGCAAAAATTGACATTTTTTGACATTAACCTTCAAATAGGGCTCTGTTTAGCCTTCCTTGTATTTTCCTGAGGACGGCGATAAAACGTTACTAGTTGAAACGTTGTGTTTTAAGACACTTGAAGTCGAAGAACATCTTTTACAATACGTGGTAGGTTTTTGGCCTTTTTTTTGGTATATTGTGAGATATTTATTTACTGAACAAGTTGATCCAAAGTGCAAACAAATCACAATTTACCAAATAGAATAAACATTAGAGAAAGAAAACCAATAGATGAAGAAAGAGTTGACTTATAAATAAGATTGAATATATTTACAAAGTTTTTAATTTTTATATTTTTAGTATTATTCCTTTATACAAAAAAGATGAATATTTTATAAAATATTTGTATTTTTACTTGTTTGGAAAGGTACGGGGTGGTCAGTTAAAAAGTGGACGTCTTGAAATAAATTGGCAGCGTTAAATCTCATTTACACTTAAAAACTTAAACATTATTTTTACTTAAACTATATACGTAGTTTTGCGTTGTCCTGTATATTATTGTGCTTTTAGTAAAACCTATTTCTCGTAATTAAGTTTGGGACCATGCAACCACTTTTATAAAGAATAAAATTTTATGACAAATTACAACAAAAGAGTTGTTTATTTGTTGCATACAAAATTAGACATACTGTATACTGGTATGCACTCTAGAGTTTTTTTAAATATTTTTTTATATGTGTAAAGTCTTCTTATATAATGTGGGTAAAATAATTATGTTTCCATTCTTGTCTCATAAAAATTTATGTTACTAATGTCTGGATATCTTGGTGGTCATGGTAAAAGATTGATTTGAAGTTCATTTATTCATAAACTATACTACTACTCGGATTCAATTTTCCGTAATTTAAATAATATACAGGGTGTTCGGAAACACACCATGTAGCCTAAAAGTTAAGAGGTTTAGAACATATATTTATATAAACCTTTTTTTTCTAAAATAAGCCAAGAAATCATACCCTTTATTTTTAAGCCTTCAATTAAATTACACCCTGTATATGTTTTTCTTTTTAGAAGTTAATGAAAAGTTTTTAAGTGACCACCCTGTACGTACCATTGATTTTTGTGTAAATACGTTATTGTCCCTCATTTCCACTTTCAAAAGTTATGAAAATGTTTATCTGTACATTACTGTGTAGTTAGATTTTATTTATTTTTATTTAACGAAATAATGTTTGGATTGTTTTTTAATTGTAAATATATTATGATTACGATTTTTAATCAGTGTTTTATTTTTATTCGGCATATTTTATTCCCTTATTTACAGTTTAATTCTGCCGAGATCACTGATCTCGATGGATCGTCAATGTTATAACCTGCGCGAAACAAGTTACATTTCATGGGCGAAAAAACCGGGTTGTGCGCAAGCCAGTTGAGGGTAAACGCACCCGGCGACAAACAAACTATCCGCATTATCGGAAAGAATTTGTTGACGGCGTCCTGGTTTTCTGTTCGAAGTACGGTAGCTAATGAGCGTTAGTGTCAGACCGCGGACGAAGGGTACGGGGTGCCGGTGTTTGTATTTTGCCACGGCTTTTAAGTGCGCATGTTCGTCCACCCACTGCGCGAGGTCAAAACCGAAAATGCTTCTTGCCTGCGGATCTAAATGTAGGTTATCTATTGCCGAGATGCTCATGTGGAAGAAAATGTTCGCTATGATTATTTTTAAACAGTGGCTTATGCTTTGCAGTTGTGCAGTGCGTGTCTTAGGTTAGGACCCCCTTCTCACTTTTGAATTGTTCGGTATATTTTCATGAAAATTTAGGGACTTTAGTAAGACAACATATACCAAAATTTAGGCAAGAAATGACAGATATAAATAATGTAAAACCAAAGACAATTGTAGTTTTACTATAGGCTCCCAGAACAATGCTAAATTTTTGGTCATCAGTTTGGACGCTGGCTTGGCTGAATTTATGAAGCGGCAAATTATACGTACTGTTTACGTGTGTACTCGATGGATACCCGCTTCATAAATTCCACGAAGCGAGCGTCCAAGCTGATGATCAAACATTTAGCATTGTTCTGGGTGTCTATAGTGAAACTACAATTGTCTTTGGTAAAACTAAGAGTTGGGCGCTAAAATGTAACGTCAACATCTTCACCACAATAAAATGACGGTACTTTAAAAATTACCTGAATACCCGATTTGGATGGCCATATTTTTAAAACCCCGACCCCTCTTTCCATTTATTTATTTTTTCAAAATGGCGACCAATTCTCAGTTTGACATTTATATCTGTCATTTTTTTCACAATTTGGTTTATGTTGTCTTACTAAAGTTTTTATGAAAAATACAGAACAATTCAAAAGTTAGTAGTAGGGTCCTGACTGTAGACACGGACTGTATATTGTAAAAGCTAGTTCATACAGACGCGAAAAGCGAATTGCGAATTTTGTTCTCATTGTCACATAAAATTAAAGGCGGGTATTTTTAAATAAAGATAGTTTAAAGATGTTGCGAATTCGCAAAATTTGAAATCTAGCGGGCGGAAAACTTGAGATCATTTTAATTTCTGGCGAATATTCACGTTCGCACATGCGTAGGAACAAGAGGTTATTTGTCATATGTTATTTCAAAAACAATTTTGTTATTTGTTATTTTTATGTCATTCTATTAGCTGTTTGGAACGGTATTTTTGGTGTTCATTTTCTTAAATATTTTGTGTTTTTTGATTTGAATGTTTATTAACTTTTTAGCCCATTTCATTTATAACAAATTTGCAGCGTTTCTACGTCTTAGTTGCCAAATAAATGTGCTATATTTTTTATTCATCACATCAGATAAATGTTATATTATTAAAAGGAAAAACAAAGAAAATCTCAAATGAACCCAAGCGTAGCGTCACCACCGAAATAAAAACAATATAAGAAGTTGTAGGTTATTTTGTTGCCTAGAATTTCGGCGAATTTCGCAGCTGTATGTTCATGACAAAAAACGCGAATTTTTTGGCGAAATATTCGCTTTCGCAATTTGCTTTTCGCGTCTGTATTAACTAGCTTTAACGTGTGAGTATGTTAAATTATCTTCCCCTTCCCCCAAATTTTTTTTTCTATACGAAGCTACATTAAAAATTCAAGAAAAAAGGTCCTGCTTCTCTAAAATTTAAGGAAAACTCGCGGTAGTGGAAAAAAGTGTTTTGTTGATGTGGGTGAGGACCATTTTTTTGCTCTTCAACTTTTTATTATTGCTCTTCAGCTTTGACATGGGTCCCATGTCAAATTTATACCAGATGCTAGTGGCCGCTTAAGGGAAACACTTTGATAAAGAAAATTTTAATATTAAAATTTTAGAAAAAAAGTTGATTTTTGGATTACTCATCCCACCCAGGAAAAAATCCAAGTTTCTAAACAGAATCCCCTTTTGGTATTTATTTCGTAAAATAAATTAAATTCCATTAATAAAAATTCTAAATTTAAAGAAAAATACCGACAGTACAGTGTGTCCCAGGATAGATGTTACAAGATGGGCCAAGAATTTTTGAATTTAAAAGCGAAATTTTGGGAAAGCTGGTCGCATAGTCCAAAACAAATAAATACAAAATTTTATTCCAATTGGTATTATACAGGGCGAGCAATAACTAAAAATATGAAAAATGCCCAGGAACTAACTACTTATATTTGTAAAAATAAAACAAAATTGTATAAGTACATTTTGTAGAGAATTAAATTTTATGTCAAAATTTGAAGTTAAAGCATGAAAGTACAAGATGTAATTGTCCATTTTTTATATTACGCATTACAACTTAAGTAATGAGCAAGAGGGAGCAAAATTTAAAAGAAAATTTAATCATTTTAAATATTTCTTTAAAATTCGATGCCTTAAGCCAAGTATTTTAAAAACCGTTAATGCATAATGCAAAAATTTTCAATTTTTTTATACTTTAATTTTTTAACTTTAAATTTTGACATAAAATTTAATTCTCTACAACATTTACTTATAAAATTTTGTCCATTTTTTAAAAATAAAGGCACTTTACTCTCGGTAATTTTTCATATTTTTAGTTATAACTCGCCCTGTATATCACCAATCGAAATACAATTTGTATTTATTAGCTTTGGATCATGAGATCAGTTTTTCCAAAAGAACGTTTAAAAATTCCAAATTTTTTTTAGTCGATTTGTCCTCTTGTAACACCTATTCTGGGACACACTGTATATCGTTTTTTTTATGGTAGCATTCTGTACAGACCTTTTAATGACACTCTGTGTCCTGTATGATTTTTTTTTCATATTTTGACAAGAAGGATTCTACCATAGCCGGTTGACATTACAGTTCACGAACACCCTGTATATTTACACCCTTGAATATGTACACAAAATTTAGATACACCCTGTATTTCGAAAAGTTTTCTCACAGAGCAAACGTGTAATCAGCATCCCTTCCATTCGTTCCACGCATCATTTTGCGTAGATCCGTCGTCGGGATGAAAATCAATAGAAATTCTCGCAAACGCGACGTCATGTAGTAAAGTAGACGGGCGCGTAGACACGTTAATATTAGGAAAAATGCTTCGTTTAGGGCATAGAGCAGTGCTTAAATAGAACTTTAATACGTTTGCTAAATAGAACAATTTTTTGTTAGAAACATAACCCTCAAATCCACAACTTAAATCCACAAAATAACAAACGCGCGAATCCTAGGAAAATTATCTTTGAATCCTCAGGTAAAGCGATTTGTGTTGATGACATACAGGAGACAATTATTAGATGTTTTTAAGAAGCATACTTGTTTTTATTGCAAATCAGTATCAATATACAGGGTGTCCAGAATTTCTACCGACAATATTTAGGAGGTGATTCTCTTATTGAAAAACAAGAAAAAAACAGTATACAAATATTTGTTTTAAACGTCTATTCTATTTAAACTACAGGGTGTAAAAACTTAAAAAATATACATACAGGGTGATCATTTTTAGGTCGGCACTATTGCCAACTTCTTTAATATTAGAGAAACGATGTCGGTTAAATTAGTAAAGTTGTAGTATTTTTTCCGCTGATTAAGGTGCTTCGTATCTCCAATAATTAAGAAGTTAGCAATAGTGCCGATTTAAATGATCACCCTATTTAATGTGTCTACTCAAGTTCGCACCATTTGGAAAACTTTTTTATTAGCCCTGCATGGTCTAAAACCTAAAATTTAACCATTAGAATTTTTTTATTGGTATTAAGGTGTCTCAAAAACATTAATTTTGTTTAAGAGGAAAGTACCGTTATTTTTGACAATATCAAAAGTTTTGTAAAGAAAAAATGTTAACTACTTACCGAGAAATGGTTTGTTTTTACTTATTACCGCGAAAACGAACTTTAAATAATATCTTTTTTGGAAATGATAGTGTGTCATTTTTCATAAAAAATATTTACGGTCCCTCAGTAGTGTGTCATTTTTCATAAAAAATATTTACGGTCCCCACGGACGTCACTGGTGGAAATGTTCTTAAATACATAGAAAACGTTTCCTAAATTTTTTAAAATTATATAAATTAGTATTAAAGTTATTAAAAAATCTATTATTTCCCTAAAATTATACCACCCTGTAATTTAAAAAAATACTGGACACTGGACACTCTGTTTGTATTACAAAAGTAAACAATTACCTCATTTTTAAATACGAAATTCAAAATAAAAAGCTTATCCATACGCTCTATCTTTATGATGAAAATAAGTTTGTTGTACCAGCTACAGAATATTGAAAATATGTTTCAAAATACTCAAAAATTTTGAACAAAAAATTTAAATGTTCATAGAAGGGAGATGACTTGGTATTTGGGCATAACCTTTGCTTTTAAAGTTAATATCAGTTTAACATTTTCTTGAAATTAAATAAATAAGGATTCTGAACTCTTAAGAAGTTTTTAGTTTTTCGAATTACCCTGTATGTTCTTGAACTTTTAAGGGGTTGAGTGGGTTTCAGAGGTTTAAAATAGGATATTTTAACTATTTTTTATTAATACATATGTACAACCATATATTTTATTTAGACAATTCAGAATATTAAAACGACATATCTAAACAGCATTTTAACAACAAATTATTTAAAAAATTCCGAAAACTTAGCCGTTGGTACCTCATCTCCCTTGACGTCTCAAAAAATGCTCTTGCCGTAGACACCATAACTCATTATTGGTTCATCACAAAATTAAAAACCAAAAATATTTTGTTAGTGCATGGATAACTCTTATTATTGGAAGAAGGATAAATTCAAATAAAATTTAAATTTGAAATACCATTTTTTTTTTAATTTTTAGACCCACCTAACCCTTTAATAAAACTAACTACTACTAATAATAGTTTAAGACTATGCACCAACTTTTATAAATAATAAAATTTCTCAACAAATTACAAACAAAAAAATTTAACCAATTATAGATTTTTTTTGCAAATAAATATACACTGGCGAACAAACACTTTGAGAATATATTTTGAAAATATGATTTTTTTATAAAGTTATATTTAAAAATTGTGTTTTTAAAGCAAAAGTTAATAGTGAATATTCGAATAAACAGATTACTTTGGTTCTACGATTTATTCTGGTAATGAACAATACCTTTAAAATAAAATTCGTGTTATTGTCTAGGAACTAGACTAACTAGACACCTTCAATTTTGTAGGCGTCACATTTGAGAGTAACCTTAACTGGCATAAACACATTGTATCTATAGCCACCGCGGCGTCAAAAAGCTTGGATTTCTCTTTCGAGCCAAAAGTATTTTTCCTCTTCTAATTTATACACTTTGTATGTGACCCAAATCCGACCTTCCTTGGAATATTCTTCTCATATCTGGGGCATGGCGTCCCCCACAACCTTTAGCATTCTTGATTCCATTCAAAGAAGAGCTGTTCGTCTTATTAATAATCCTTCACTTACAGTAAGGCTTCCCTCTCTTGCCCATCATCGAGCTGTGGGGGATTTATTGCCTGCTCTGAAGAATTGTTTAGTATAATTCCTCCACTCACGGTTCCCAACAGAGAAACTCGTGCTTCCGCACGTATTCATCCGTATACGGTCCAACTGGATAGGCGCTGAACTTCCCACTTTACTCATTTTTCTATCGCTAGAGTTTCTAGAATGTGAAACCTTCTGCCAGCGGAGGTCTTCCCCTCCCCTAAATCTTTAAGTATTTAAGTCCCGTGTCAACAAACTCCCTCTTACCTCACTTAAAACACCCATGGAACATTTGTACTTAAGCTTTTAGCCTTCGTGGTTTGTCCAAAGATAAAAAAAAATCATGACTGGCCACTGACCATGAGTTACACACCTAAATGTGTTAGGAAACTAAAGTATATCAATAAAATGTTTAACAACTTCTAATTGATGTTTCACCCTGAATATTTTTTCATTTTCAGCCTTAATAACAATTTAATTAAAGGAACACAAAAATAATGCTAAATACAAATCGCAACATTCTATTCAAAGCAACCATTCTTGCCTTATGTGTCATTTCTCTGGTGCACGTATTTCTATTCCCTCTGTACGAGGTGGGCGGGGTTTCCCCCAGGACTTATGGTGATTTTGAACAAAGTTTGTGTATGAACAACATCAAGAAGAGGAAAATATGGAGATTGAGCAGGTGTCCTCAAGATGGCATCGTTACTATTATGCAGGGAGGGAGACTGGGTGAGTATGTTCAGTCCAGACAAAGAATACCAATCCATAGAACCCCACAAGTGAGATTTTAGCGTACCCTAAAAATTTTTAGTACCTACCCTGACCAACAGATGGCGAAAGTAGTACGATGTCACTTTGCTAATAGATTACCATCAGAAATTGATAGCAGTCGCTGACGAGCAGTCGGCCCGATCAGTTAGAGTGAGGATATACGCAAAATTTAATAAAAATAAAATCCCCGATAAATGGACCCAGTATCCATAAGATTATTAAATTTATGATTTCAGAATAGGATATATCGATGCGTTTTTACAAAACATCGTAAGCGACATTCGCCAATTTTACGGGAAACGATTTTTCTTCCCATCGCGTTATTTTTAAAGAAAAACCGAGATCTGAATGTTTTTATTTTAGATTGTCTTCTTAATTTGAATTACAAAACAAACATATTTAACATTTAATGTCAAAATTTTCAGAATCTCCTAAAAAAAAGGGAAAAATTTTAAAATTCTAAACCTAAATAATAGTTAATTTTTACATTTTTTATTGTTATTCAATTTATCTTGACAACGGTGGCAGACTTGCCACCAAAACGTCGATTTTTAGTTCTCTATTTACTTGCTTTATTTTTTTGGTTTTTGGTACTTTTAATTTATTTTTTGGCGTGTACCCAAATAACTACCATTAATTAAATGAACCGCCGAACCAATATAGAACATATCTTCATCTGAAATAAAGGCGTGCACTAATGTATGTACAAAAAAATTACCAACTTTGTTTTCAAAATAACTCAATGAAAAAAAATGTTTCCCGTAAAACTGAAGAATGTCGCTTACGATGTTTTGTCAAAAACCCATCGATATATCCTATTCTGAAATCATAAATTTAATAATCTTATGGATACTACCATTTATCGGGGATTTTATTTTTATTAAATTTTGCGTATATCCTCACTCTAACTGATCGGGCCGACTGCTCGTCAGCGACTGCTATCAATTTCTGATGGTAATCGTATTAGCAAAGCGACATCGTACTACTTTCGCCATCTGTTGGTCAGAGTAGGTACTAAAAATTTGTAGGGTACGCTGAAATCTCACTTGTGGGTTCTATGGATTGGTATTCTTTGGTCCAGATCAAGCGTGAAGCGGCCGCTAAGGTTAAAAGGAAGTAAAACATTAAATAAGTTTTTTCTTTTTCGCTCTTTTTGATTATTGGTTTAGTCCTAATCTAATAATACCTGAGCAGGGTCGCAAACTGAAGCCAAAACGCAAATTTTTTGTTAGTGGTTGATCCTGAATTATACTACCTCGGGAAGGGCGTAAATTTTAACCTTAACAACTTTGTTTTCTCTTTAATTTTTCTCTACATTTATTTGTGTATACCGGTTGAATTTTAAACATGTAAATGTAGTTTTAAAAAAATAGTTTACTTTGACAATTAACATGAAGTCTTGAAATAGTTATAACGTATAGTAGAATGGGAAAGGATATTTATCTTATCAAAAAAGCCGTTCCAAGTAATGGTATTAAACATGATGTTTTGTTTGTTTAATAAAAATTAACATTACTGTATAATAAAAAAAACAGTGACTTGGACGACTCGGTCGCGAAAGTTGGTTATTTCCGTTATTATTTACTTAATAAGTGTTTTTAAATTGCTTTTGTTTTAAATTGGTTTATAATATTTTAAGTAAAATTACATCAAAAGACTGGTGTGTTTTGCTAAAATAAAAAATTAGGAAGCCATATAATTCAACCTAATAAGAAGTCATAGTTTGCCTGGAATGTGGCAGAAAATGATTCAGTAGTGATATTAAAAGAATTTTGGACTTTATTTATTTTTTAAATTTATTTACATAGGCTTTTATTTATTTTTTAAATTTATTTACATACGCTGTTTATTTTAAGTGTTGTGTTTACACTTGTGTGTGTAAATAAATTTAAAAAAGGCAATGGACGTAGAGATCTTTATTAATACAGTGTTGCCTTCATATTTTGACCCTTTTGCATCACGAATAACTTTTGAACAAATAAAGTTATAAAGATGCGGTTTTCGTAGACAGGCTTATATTTAAAATAATAGTTAAATCATATTTATGCTATTTTGTTGTGATATTATCGGCACAAAAACGTAATGGCCGATTTTTGGTTATAGCCTAAATTTGATAAATAGAACACCCTCTATATTTTCCTATATTCATAAAATTTAATCTTTTCCCCTTTAAAAACATATAATATAATTTACTTATATTTTTGTTGCCGCATTTTTTTTGTAACCGTATATGTAGCAAATTTTCATTTTCAAAATAATAATTCACATTGCTGTGCAGCCAATATTTGGGATATAAATAAACCCGATATTTTTGAAATAACAATAGCTGATGGTAATTTTTTTAAGGGAAAAAATTAAATTTTAAAAATCTAGAGAAATATAGAGGGTGTTCTCTTTAAAATTATAAAGTTGCCCCATATCCAAAAAACGGGCATTTTCTTTTTGTATTAATAAAACTTCACAATAAAATAGCAAAAGAACCGTATATTGCTAACTTTATTTTGTTATTCGTGATTAAAATGGGTCAACATATAAAAGGCCACCCTGTATCATATTTTTTTGTTATCTTACCGACTTTTAAAGTTTCTTTGTGATTACCGAGAATTATGTGACATTTTGAAAAATGTTAGTGCGTGGCATATTTTTTAAAAGTCTTCTATTTTTACGTTTTTGTCAAGCATAGCCTATTTTGTTTATTTTTCTTCGCAGTCGGCTTCAACGGATTATAATTTTACAAGTACTTCTGTAGACTCCTTACCATATTACTTTGGCGATTTAAATAAAGAATTATGCGGTGGAAAACTTTCTTTAGCCGGAAAATTGCATTTTAAAAAAATGTCTCGTGAAAACTGTCCCAAAAACGGCATTATTTCTGTAGCTACAATAGGAGGAAGAACGGGTAAATGCAGAAAGCCGGCTGTCCATGAGAGCGGTTTTCCGCTCACGTATGATAATTTAGCGTTGTGATTGGTTAGTACAAATTTAAAATGCTTTTTCCGCCATTTTTGACGCGGATCCGCAAAAAAGTTGAGATTAAGTTAACTTTTTGCATTTTCCACAAGATTGTGCGGATCTTTTCAAACTAATAGCCAGGAACTATAACCTTGAACTAGTTGATGAGCTTAATGAGTTGTTGCTTGAAGATAAGACAAGACGTTAAAGATCCATTTTAAATAAAAGAAGTGTTATGGACGACATTAACTACACTTATTTTAATTATTTACTTCAGTATGATATTTGGCGAAAAAAATGATATTTATCTTACTTTCAATATGACCAAAAAGACAAAAAAGGTGGCACAGGTTTTGGGTGACCTTCACAACCGTACTATCAAGCAAAGAAAATTCTAACAGAAAATCACCATATTCAAAACAAAACTCTTTAATATTTTCCGCTACAATGGACGTGTCAACGGATTTTCTGCGCGTATTTTTAATACGCGGGCGGAAAACCGCTCTCATGGAGAGCCGGCTTAATTGAAGCGTTGCGTCGGTTGGGTTGAGCGGTATACGATAAGACTTATTAAAATGTTTTATAAATGTTTTCACTATTCTTTTAGGAAATCAAATGTGGGAATATGCTTCAGTGTGGGCGGTCTCCAGACGGACCGGACTTGACCCCTACATACCCAGATGCATAAAGATAAAACTGGACCAAATTTTCGAACAACTCACCGTTCCCGCTTTCGAAGAAATCGCACATTGCCCAGTCGAAATTAATACTTTTGTTAAGTCGATAGAAGATTGGACGTTTACCAATCAGGTAAGATAAAAACTTGATGTGCTTTTGCGAGAATATCAATGTATGTACGTGGGTCTAAACATTTTTAGACAACTGGGAATTAAAATTAAGGAGCACAGTGTTGCAATACGGTCAAACAGCTGATAAAAATGGGTAGCTAGATTTAATTTGGCGAAGAATATTTAGATAAATTACATGATTAGTTATTTAATTTGTCAGACATGCCTAATTTTTTCGTAAAATTTAATAACTAATCATGTAATTTATCTAAATATTCTTCGCCAAATTAAATCTAGATACCCATTTTTATCAGCTGTTTGACCGAATTGCAACACTGTGCTCCTTAATTGGAATTCCCAATTGTCTAAAAATGTTTAGACAGATATATATATATATATATATATATATATATATATATATATATATATATATATATATATATATATATATATAATAGTCAATGTTTCGAGGAACTTTATATATAGCCATACAGTGGCGGCTATTCAGGTGTAGTAAGTGAAGTGACACTTCACCAAAAATAAATAATAAAACATAAAAAACATATAACTATTATTCAATTAATTTTTCTCATTTCTATTCCTTGTTTGTAAAATTCGCCATGAAAAATCTAGCATATAAATTAACCGCTGGCACGAGTCGCCTTTCTCCTCTTTTGGCAACGCGACAGGTGTATTTCAAATATAAAACGGACCGAAGTATACACCTCATGCGGGGTTTTGTATACGCTTTGACGCTCCGTTGCCATGACAACGCTATACTTGCCGGCGGCCAGAATCGCGGGTGGAAGTATCAGGTGTATTGCTTGGTAAATCGCTAGCCTTAAAAAGATAGTATAGATTTTGGTCGTTTCGTTGGCTTTCACGTATTATTTCGATTGTTTCCATTTAAGTATTATTATTGACAGTGATTTTTCACCTGAAGAAATTAAAGGACAGTACAGAGCACTTCTCTATGAAATATTAGATCAAATTTTGATGGAAATGGAAGTAAGATTCGAAGATTGTTACAAACTACAATTTCTTTGTCTTGCTGATACTGCAAAGTTTGGCCAGTATAACCAAATTTTTCCCACTAATTCTTTTCAAAATTTATTGGAGATATATGCCGAATCATTTCCAAAAAATTAGCGGCTCAGAAATAAACTTTACCTAATATTTGCTGATGAAAGTTATAGAAATATTTCATCGCAGCAGTTAGTGAAACAAGTTGGCGCAAATAAAGACATTTTTACCGAGGCGTATAAACTTTTTTCGCTAATTTTAACGATATCGTCGACAAGCGTGTCAGTGGAAAGGAGTTTTTCTTGTCTAAGGCGTTTAAACACTTTCTTAAGAAACACTATATTCCAAGATAGACTTTTATCTTTGGCCAATATTTAAATTCAAAAGGAGCTTCTACAGGAACTGATAAAAACTAAACCATTTATGAATATATAATTGATACATTTGCTGCATTAAAAGATAGAAGGATTGATTTGGTGTATAAAATTAAGGTAAGGTTTGATATAAAGACTTTTCACTTAGACTTTTGATAGGTGAGTATTTTTAATTTTGCTAAAATGGTGAATGCGCTTTTTTTCCCTTCCTGCACTACACATGTTTTTAGACTCGCGAGCCGCCACTGTAGCCATAAAGCGTAAGTTCTTCGTTATTCAGACTTAAACTGCAAATAAACCAAAACTGACTTCGCACGTTTTGCTTCATTGCTGAATTTTTTTCTTAAAAGCAGATACGAAGAAAATATAAGGAGCTAAAAAGTTAAATTGGTAATTGCCTAATTAGAAAAATATATTGAAACTTCATAAAAGTCAGTGGCGTACTTTTTTTCACAATAATATTGGCTTGGATGCCCACTGAGACCCCACTGAACCCAATAATACTAATTTAGGCAAAGCTTTATAAGCGCCTTATTAAATTAAATAGGTGTCCCAAATTTTAATTTAAAGCGATTGAAAGGTTCCTAAGACATTTAAAAATACCAACTCTCTTTGAAATCTTTAAAGCCCTGTACTTCAGAATAGAAGCAAGTCCGGACATATGTCTATAGGAACTTTTTCATAAAAAGACATAAGAAAGCACCCACTTAAGTTTGGTACCGTAGTTGAAAAACACCCTGTATATAATTTTTTTTAATATTTAAAGGTGATCATCACATTATTCAAAATTTGATGACCTACTTTTTAGACGTAAAAATTCTTACTGTTCTAATGCAATAATTGTTAATATCAAACAGTTCACCGAACGTATTTAAGAATGCATTAGCTCCGATGTGTTTTATTTGCAGAGTATAATTTTACCTCGCTACACTCTACAGCCAGAGCTGGTTCTAACCTGGGTCCAAGACATAGTTCAAGAGTTCCGTTTGCGAAAAAAATTGAGAGACAAGGCCCAACAAGCATTAAGAGGCTTCGTCAAAAATCTGCAACCGAAAGACTATACTTTTATTGGGGTACATGTACGAAGGACAGATTATATATCATATTTACAAAGGTAAGATGTTCTAAGGCTACTGGCAACATCGGTTATTACTTAAAATACGAAATAGTTTAAAATTGCTAATGAAAATTGTCTTTTTAAAATGGAACACCCTGTATATTTTATCGTCATTAGAAAATTTTTGAAAATCTTTTTAAAAACTATCACATGTGATCTACCGTATCAGCTAAATAACATAACACATGGGCATCGTGAGGAAAAGAGACAGTCTAACTAAACACCGGCATGTAAACATGAGTGCTTGTTTGTTATTGCATTACTGGCTGATAAACCAAAACCCATTGATCATGCAGTATTCATATATTATATCACAAGACCAATACACTTAATCGATTAAATTACCCAACCTATTTTAAGCAATATTTTTCTTAGAAAAAGTTGAATGTAAAATAATAATTTAAAAAAATCAAAAACTCGAGACCGCGAATTAATCCAGGGTTTTTTTAATTGTTGTCCATGAAAATATTTGCCAAGCCAATCTTGCAAAAAATATTTGGGTAGTTTAATTGATTTAAATTTGTAGGTCGAGTGGTATACGTCTAGATTCTTCAGTTCTGGCACCAACATTGTTTCTTCTTCACATCAACGACCTTCTCTCGTCCACAACTAATTCCATTCATAGTTTCGCCGACGATAGTACCCTTCACTCCAGTTTTCAGGTTCCTAAACCCATCACTAAACCTGACTTGGAAAACAAACGCAGAGCGATGCAGATATCTCTTTCGCAGGATCTTAATTTAATATTGGATTGGGGCGCCAAAAATCTCGTCCATTTTAATGCATCCAAAACACAATCATGTTCCTTGTCATCAAATACTCATCCTCTACTTATAAACGGCCAAGTTTTACAGAGCAAAGACAACTTCAATCTTGTAGGCGTCACATTTGAAAGTAACCTTAACTGGCATAAACACATTGTATCTATAGCTCACGGCAGCTTCAAAAAGCTTGGATTTCTCTTTCGAGCCAAAAAGTATTTTTCCGCTTCTAATTTATACACTTTGTATGTGTCCCAAATCCGACCTCCCTTGGAATATTGTTCCCATATCTGGGGCATGGCGTCCCCCACAACCCCAAGCATTCTTGATTCTATTCAAAGAAGAGCTATTCGTCTCATTAATGATCCTTCACTTACAGAAAGGCTTCCCTCTCTTGCCCATCGTCGGGCTATAGGGGATTAATCGCTTTTATAGGTACTTCCATGGCTTCTGCTCTGAAGAATTGTCCAGTATAGTTCCTACACTCACGGTTCCCAACAGAGAAACTCGTGGTTCCGCGCGTATGCATCCCTATACGGTCCAACTGGACGGGCCCCGAACTCTCACTTTGTTCGTTCTTTTATCCCCAGAGTTTCTAGATTGTGGAACCTGCTGCCCGCGGAGGTCTTTCCTTCCCCTCCAAGTCTTCAAGTATTTAAGTCCCGTGTCAACAAACTCCCTCTTACCTCGCTTAAGACACCCACGGTACGTTAGTATTTAGGCTTTAAGCCTTCGTGGTTTTAATGTTCAAAAGATAAAAAAAAAAAAAAATGGAATTTCAAATCTTTAATCTCAAATAGCGTTAAAAATACTATTTGTTTGCATATTTAAACTATTTCGTATTTCGAGTAATAACGAAGTTATCAATGACAAACACATAACTTAAATAACCCTGTATAAAGTATAAAAAATTTAAAAATAAAATTATTAATAAGACAATTTTTTTATGATTTAAAGAGGATTTCTCGATTTCTAGTGCGAATTGTCTCTATTTTACAGAAAGTACGCAGCTGCCCCGTAGACCCCCAATACTTCCTAAACGCAATGTCCTACTTCCAACAGAAATACCCAGATGCCCTCTTCCATATTCATCAGCGATGATCCGATCTGGTGTATCAAACACTTTGGACACCTGAAGAACGTCTTCATAGCCTCCCATAAGAACAAAATACACCGGCCTTAGATCTGGCCATCATGGCGGCCTGCAATCATAGTATTTACGATTACGGGACATTTGGAGAGTGGGGGCAATTCTAGCTGGGGAGAGACTGTGTTTTACAACATGACGCAGAATAGAAACAAGGGGTTTCAGGAAATTATGAAAAATTGGCACGTGATGACCTAGTAGTATGTTTAGATTATTTTTTTTATAATATTTTTGTTTTGGTGAAAAATGGTTTTCTGGATGATTATGATGGTAATGAAATGAAAAAAGGACTGATAATTATTAAATTGGTCATAAATTATTTCTACGATTTACAGGGTGTTCAATGTTTAAAGGAAATCTATTTTTGTTAACATAGTGTTTTGTTCTCCTTAATTAAGACGGATTTAGGTAATTTTCTAGAAACCTGTAACTCCGATTTTAACGAAATTTGGTATACAGGGTTTTTTGGGGCACTGATCACGAATCTGGAAGATTTTTTGGCGGAAACGTTTCGTTCTTGAGATATTCATCATCAGACCTAAAATTTAAACTAATCCCATTTTTACAATATTCCCCCTTCTTTTTGCACACAATTCTTAATTTAAAGCTAAAGTGGCACACAATATTTAATTTTTACCTTTTAAAACCCAATTTTTTTACGTATTTTACATTATTTTTGCATTAAATTGCATAGCTATACTTGTGTTTGAATCATTTCAATCTCAGTGTGCTATGAAGCCCTATGTGTATGCATGGTTGCCGCATTATCAAAGAAAAGCTACGCAATTTAATGCAAAAATAATGTAAAAAACATAGAAAAACAGGGTTTTAAAAGGTGAAAATCAAATATTGTGTGACACTTTAGCTTTAAATCAAGAATTGTGTGCAAAAAGAAGGGGAATATAGTGAAAATAAGCTTAGTTCAAATTCGAACTTTGATGATGAATATCTCGAGAACGAAACGTTTCCGCCAAAAATCAGATTCGTGATCAGCGCCCCAAAAACCTGTTTACCAAATTTTGTTAAAATCGGAGTTGCCGCAGGTTTCTAGAAAATTACCCGGATGTATTTGGAAGTTTGAACAGGTCTAAACCTTAACTTTGGAAAAAAAGAGTTTTGCAGAATTTGAGACTTAAGAAAAAGAATAAAAAAGACGTAACTTATTAGGTAAAGTAAAATATAAGGTACTTATTGTAAATTATTATTATTATTACTAAAAACTAAAAAAACTATTTATGTAGACCTAAAACAATGTTTACTGTGAGGGCCAAAAATTAGGTAAGTATTTAGTAAAGAAGAATTTATGAAACCGTGGGACGTATGTGTATATGTATAGGGTGTACCAAGCACCTATAAAAATAAAACTCTTTTTTTTAATTAAAATAAATATACATATGCTTAATTTTTGGTTCTCCCAGTATAAATGTTGTGGATCGGTATTATCACCAATATGTGAGGATTGGAATGTAGAAAGTGACTTTTTATTAAAATGATTAAGAAGTGAAGCCTTTGCTTCCATAAAATTAAAGTATAAAGCAATATTTAGTCTACCAGATTTCTCAAAAATATTTAAATTGATATAAAAGCACTTATAAAACGACGGTTATTATTTTTTAAATTTTAATACTCTTTAGTTCAAAAAGTTAACATGTTCTAGACTTATGCATCCCTATACGGTCTAACTTGAGAGGCCCCGAACTTCAACTTTTTTCGTCTTTCATTCCTGGAGTGTCTATGACAGAAACCAATTGCCTGCAAAGGATTTTTCTTCTTTTAATATTTAAACAACCATTGGTGATAAACCGATTTAAATACGACATGTCTATTTTATTTTGTAAATTCTAAAAAGGCTGAATATCTATCTCACAATTCATAATATTTATTTTTTGATACTAACTAGACTCAAAAACTCAATCTTTGATTTTTTAGATATTAATTCTGCACTGAAAACATAGTGAGTGTATAAATGATATATTTAAGAAAATTTAGTAAAAAATTATAGTTAAAAAAATTATAGACCAAACTATACGCATGCATGGTATAAATTTGTTAAATGGGGAGACAGGTTTCGTTGTTTTAGAAGTCAACAGTCATTTCGGCAATTTTCTAGAAACCTGCGACAACTCCGATTTTGACGAAATTTGGTATACGGGGGTTTTTGGGGCGCTGATCACAAATCTGAAAAAAATTTGGCGGAAACGTTTTGTTGTTGAGATATTCATCATCAGACTTGAAATTTAAACTAATCCTATTTTACAATATTCCCCCTTCTTTTTGCACACAATTCTTGATTTAAAGCTAAAGTGGCACACAATATTTGATTTTCACCTTTTAAAACTTCGTTTTTTTACGTATTTTACATTATTTTTGCATTAAATTGCATAGCTATACTTAGAATCATTTCAATCCCAGTGTGCCATGAAGCCCTATGTGTATGTATGGTTGTCGCATTATCAAAGAAAAGAAACGCAATTTAATGCAAAAATAATGTAAAAACGTAAAAAACGGAGTTTTAAAAGGTGAAAATCAAATATTTTGTGACACTTTAGCTTTAAATCAAGAATTGTGTGCAAAAAGAAGGGGGAATATAGTGAAAATAAGCTTAGTTCAAATTTGAACTTTGATGATGAATATCCCGAGAACTAAACGTTTCCGCCAAAAAATCTTTCAGATTCGTGATAAGCGCCCCAAAAATCCCCGTATACCAAATTTCGTTAAAATCGGAGTTGCCGCAGGTTTCTAGAAAATTACCGTCATTTCAACTCAGGATTCCTCCTTTTTATACAAAAAACCTATACAGGGTATTTTTTAATTGTGTTAAAAAGGTTAAGTCCGTATTCTTAAGCTAATTCTATGAACAAAAAATGTATATAAAGATAGGCACGGAAACGCATTGATTACAAGATACAGTGTTAAGGGTTTTTAAAAATTCCAGTTATCTTTATTTACTTATGATAAAATTTGTCACTGGTATTAAAAGTATTAATAACCTTATTTATCCCTTGCTTGTTTAAATCTATAGGTCCAGTAGCGCCTCGACTGGCACCTGAACAAATACTTCTAGCGAAAAAAATACGCCACTGACTTTTGTGCAAATTTTATTATTTTTTTAATGTACTTTTGGAAATAACTTTTATAAAATATATTTACAATTATGTAACAACACCAACAAATACTAAATTAAAAATTAACATCTAAAGTAACAAATTGTACTAAATACATAAATGCAGTGGCGTAGATTATTTTATTTTCTTGGGGGTGGGGTTGGAATAGACAAAGTATGTTTAAGCCTCGTTGTGTATGGTAGAATCCAAAACTGGTAAAAATAATTAAAGAGCAAAAAAAAAGGTTCCCATTTTAAAACCACATGTTCTTTTATGCATAAAGCGAAAGCTAAGCAAGATTAAAAATATGAGAGACAAAAAGCTTGATTTTCGAATGCCAAATTTAAATAAATTATAAAAAATGCCAATAACCAGTGTGGTACATGTTTTTTGTGAGAAATATTCCTTCAGGTGCCACTCGAGACGCTGCTGGACTTAATAAACATCAAAGAAAGTGCGTATATATTATTAAATAAAGATAATTGTGTAGCATCAATTTCAGTTAATTTAAATAACACTTGGTTGCCTTTGCTCGATACTGAAGGAAAGCTAAAAATTAATTAACTCATTACCTTTTTGTCTTACAAATAATAAATACACCAGTTACTTATGTCACTCATGACACATATGTCAAACTATTTTCAGTTTGCGATTTTAAAAGCATAAAATTTAATTATTTCTAGTTTAAATATTAGTTAATTTTTTATTTTAATTTTTTAACTTCATTTTTAACTTGACAATGGTGGCAGACTTGCCACCGAAACTTCGTTTTTAATTAGAATTTTTTGGGTTTTTTTCTTATTTTGTTTCAGGCGACCGGCAAGTTCATAGGGGTCAATAGGGCTGAACATGGTCAGCTCGTATAGCCCGGGACCAGGACCGAAGCGGTCCCATTCTTTCCAGGCGTGTACCCAACAAAAAGACCATCCAATTAATAAACATAATTAAGTTAGGGCTAAATTACCTACTTAACGATACAAGTAAAACTAACTGTTTTAATTAAAGTAGATAGGGTAAAGAATATTCAAGATATTAATAATAAACTGATTTTATGAAAAAGTTTTAACACCCTGTATCTGTAAAACAATGCATTTCCGGGCCTATATTTATAAACTCTTTTCATACAAAAATTACTAATAAATAACCCCTTCATTTTTTACCTCAATTAAGAAACACCCTGTATATTTGTTTCTTTTTAGTATAAAAAATGTTGATTTAAGGTAAGACCACACATAACCGCAGGGATCCTGCAGCAGTGCTTCTTGCTGGTGAAATGTGTGGGGATGCGGTGCAAAAAGCTTTCTATTTAATAAAATTACAGTAATGTTATACTACGCTTTAAACTACACCCGAAAAAAAATACAGATAAGTAGGAAAAGCTGTTTTATTTTAACAAGGAGATGTACAAACATAAAACAATAGACTTAGCTTGACAAAAATACTTTTAATATTTTTGAGGCATGAAAAGTGCTTTTGTATTTTTCCGAATTAATAAACTTTGCATCATTGTAAATCCGGGCTTGGTGCGGCCTTCGTGCGGTTATGTGTGACCAAACCTTTAACCGTATAGGAATGTTTTTAAAAATCGAATTACAATTGGAACGGTTTTGAGTCCCTGTCACGATATATTAACAAACTTATACTAAGTAAAAAAATTAACCAAAAATGACTTAATCACACATTAAAAAGAGTCTTGATTTGAAAATAAGTGCCAAATTTTTTCTATAAAAACCCCTTCCGAAGAAACAAGCATTTTTGTTTGAAAATGAAATGCTTGTGATATTGAATGATCACAAAATAATACAGCAAAAAACAATAGTGTCGAATTTGACTATTAACTTTTTCTTTATTTATTAAACAAATCAAAAACTTGTGAATAGGAATACTTGATTCTGATTTATTTTGTGATCACCCGGTATATCGCTTTATTTTTTGTGATAAAATAGCAACATTATAAAAATATATATATATTGCATATATTATTATCTATATTGTATACTGAGTGTGCCAAATTTTATCGCTTCAAATATTATGTATTTAAATCTGTGATCTTATACTTAATTTGTTAAAATGCCTTTAAGTGTATAAACATGTATTTGATTTATTTGTGTATAGGGTGATTAAAAATATGGTATTAATTTTTATTTAAATTAAAATACACACATTGCATTATACAGCTAATGTTAATGTGGTGTAATATTTATTTTATTTTATTTTTTGTTTCTCACAGAATTATACAGTTTGGTGGGCTACAAATTAAATACCAGGTATCCATACCCCACAATTTCTTAGACACCTTGTATAATGTTCTTAATACAAAATTATTGGATGTGGATATCGTTGTATGTGGAAAATGTTTTCTTGTCGATCATAAAAATTAGGTTAAAGTTTTTACCACCCTATACAATTTTATTTCCAAATTTTAACTATACCGATCAGTATTTTTTAGGAAAAATATGTATCAAGAAGGGTAAGAATTAAGTCTTTAAAAAGGGATAATGAAATTTCTTAAGGACGTAATGTATAAATTACAGTTTTTTTCCTAATTTCCATATTGTACAGGGAGGAGACAAGTCGATCTTTTTAATCTACCTGATCTTGTATTAAACAAACACCCATTTTTTATTACATTTTTAAATTCCACATTAAATTCTTAATATCTTTTATGTACCATGTCCTATACCAAAGAATATAATAGCTATCGCAATAGAAGTCCAGTTCACATGGCTAAATCTACAAAGGATTTATCGCCGCGCTTAGTATTAACAGCTTCGAAGTCTATATAAGAGGGCTTATAAGCAGGGCCGTATTAACTGTTTGAGGCGCTCTAGGATAGAATTCCGGAAGTGCCTATTTTCCATCAAAAAAATTTTTGAAGAGTAAAAAAAAGGTCCTTTGCTCCATACTGCCTATTTTAAGCATTACTTCATCACCCGAAATAAAATTTAATGACCAAAAAAAACATTCTCTCCTTTTCACACCGTATTTACCTATTTCATTCCAAATCCCCACTCAACCTAAACTTTTTAAAAAAACTTCCCTGTCTGGCGCATATTACTCCCCTGTCTGGCGCCTATTTTTGCCATGGCGTTCTAGGCTGTAGCCTAATGGATAATACGGCCCTGCTTATGAGAGGACTTCCTTTTTCGGTGCCGATTTCTCTACCAGTGTCCGTAATTCTGTTGCGGTAGCTATTATTTTCTTTGCTCATATCTAAAGTCAACATTTAACGAATTTCTTTCAAAGTTTAAACAATTCATTTCAAATTGATGTTTTTGGAAAAAAACGCTAGGACAAGTCGATTTTTATAAATAACTAAAGGATTTTTTGGTACAGGCTTTTCAAAAAAAAGTGACGACCATCAACTTCTTTTTTTGTTCTTTATTCATCAGAAAATTTCTCGATAACTGTTGACTTTAGGTATAGAATGTGGTATATGATAGATAGTTCAAATTCAATGTAGAGTTTAAAAATGTAATAAAAGAAATAGGTCTTTATGTTAAAAAAAGAGATGTAAGTGGTCATGGCCTATTTTTGGGCTATCCTGTTTACATGAATTAACCATAAAAAAACAGCAGTCTAAAATAAATATCCACGTGTTCGAGCCACTAGCGTTGTGCGAGGCAGGAGGGAGGGGATGGTCCGCCCTGGTCTCCCACTTGGAAGAGGCTCCTCAAGTTGGGGGTATTTTTAGGAAAAAAAGGTTTTTTTAGTCTTCATGGTTAGCAAGAAAAGGAAGGATTATTTTTTACAGATAGATGGACTATGATGTAATGAACCTAAAAACACAAAATACTTATAAATGTAACGAACAGAAGTGCCGCTATTTTGCGAAAAACCATTTGGGCCTGTACCTTCGTAACCATGCACTTGTGGCCCACAATTATGGGGAGCTTTATTATAGATAATTAAATTTTCAATTTTTTTGTATAACTTGCCGTTTACAATTTAAATAATTATTGCTCTTTGTTATTTGACTTTTTACCGATATCCCTTCTAATAATTATTTTAATAATAAATTGCTTGTTATCAAAATTTTTAAACCGAAAAAGTTTCTACAACTTTCAATTTAAACTTTTTTTCTAAAATTAATAATTTGGAAGTTACAATGCGTTTAAAGTTGTACTACCGAGTACAAGGTTGATAAAAACGAAGTATGCATAACGTCATCCAGGCCCAGCTGGTGTTAATCGCTCAGTCACAGGATTTTGAAATTAACGCGTAATAACTTCGAAAATAAGAATTTTGGAGGAAAAAGTTTGAAATAAAAGTTATAGAAAATTTATCGATTTAAAAGTTTAGTTATTAACAATTTATTGTGTAAACAATTATTAGAAGAGATATCGGTAAAAAGTCAATAAACAAATAGTACTAATCTTATACATCGTGAACGGTAAGTACAACGAAAAAATTGTTAAATAAAAAGATAGAAAATGTAATTATCTATAATAAAGGTCCTTATAATTGTAAGCTCTAATTGCACGGTTACGGAGATACAGGCCCAAACGATTTTTCGCAAAATGACGGCACTTCCGTTCGCCATATTTGTAAATATTTTGTGTTTTTCGATACATTACGTCCTACTGCACCTATCTGTGAAAAAAAAACGACTCCTGGAAAATTTTGCAAGAAAACATTCTCATGTTACCTGTACTATGAATTTAAAGTAAATTTGATCCAACCCAGGCGTTCAAACTGTATAAAATGTCAAGTTTGTTCCTTATAAAAGTACAGGTAGAGCAAAAATCAAACTTTTTGCGCAACCCTGTGCATAAGAGTATTTTTCTGTGGTGTTTTTAAAGACTTGACTTACTCTACCAAAATCCCTTTCCTGTAAAAAATCCCGATGTCTACTTTTCAACTTGTAAATATATATCTCTGTGATAACTTACTATATACAATCATGGTAGAAAAAGCAAATTACAAAAAATAAATCTATTCGATGTTTCTTATTTGCAGCTGAAATTAACCAATTTTTATGTAAGAAATCTATAAAAAAATTGTAGCTGAGAAAGTATAATAAATAAATGTCTTTAATTATAAAATATATTTGTTTAGTGTTTTTTCCCTGTGTTATATTCATTTTCAGTTCTTAAAACCCCATTTTTCTATGGCTAATTTGATTAAAAGTGAAGATTTACAATAATATGGAGAAAAAAGGGTAAAATAAGTAAACCTGCGGCAACTCCGATTTTGACGAAATTTGGTAAACGGGGTTTTTGGGTCGCTGAACACGAATCTGATAGATTTTTTGGCGGAAACGTTTCGTTCTCGAGATCATCATCAAAATTCAAATTTAAACTAAGCTAATTTTTACTATATTCCCCCTTCTTTTGCACACAATTCTTGATTTAAAGCTAAAGTGTCACAAAATATTTGATTTTCACCTTTTAAAACCCCGTTTTTCTACGTTTTTACAATATTTTTGTATTAAATTGCGTGGCTTTTCTTTGATAATGCGGCAACCATACATACACATAGGGCTTCATGGCACACTGGGATTAAAATAATTCAAAGTATAGCTATGCAATTAAATGCAAAAATAATGTAAAATACGTAAAAACGGGGATTTAAAAGGTAAAAATTAAATATTGGGTGCCACTTTAGCTTTAAATCAAGAATTGCTTAAAGAAGGGGGAATATTGTAAAAATAGGATTAGTTTAAATTTCAAATCTGATGATTAATATCTCAAGAACGAAACGTGTCCGCCAAAAAATTCATTCAGATTCGTGATCAGCGCCCCAAAAACCCCGTCTACCAAATTTCGTCAAAATCGGAGTTGCCGCAGGTTTCTAGAAAATTACCGAAAAATGGGTATTTAAGAAGTTGAAATAATATACTGAGTACCAATTTAGCTTTAAATCAAATTTGGTTTTTAAAAAGAGGGCGGAATATAGCGAAAATAAGGTAAATTTGTTTTTCAAGTTTGATGATGGATATCTCGAAAATAAAACGTTGCCGACTAAAAATTATTTTAGATTCGTAATAAGCGCCTCAAAAAACCCCTGTATGCCAAAAATTATCAAAATAGGCGCGGCGTGGTGTCCGATAAGTAAACAATTACCATTTTTTCTTGAAATACGTAGGAAAAATAACGATGTATAAGCAAAACTAAGATTATTTTGACTAAGTTAACTTTATTATTGCATAATTTAAGAGGTGTTAAATTAAAAAAAGTACAAAAATAAATTTTCATTTTTAAGTCAAAATTAATAGTTATTTATTAGATAAGTGAGTTATATTACATATAAGTCACGCAAGAAAGTTTAACTCTCGAGCCCGAAGGGCGAGAGGAGGTAATTTTCTTAAGTGACTTATATGTAATAACTCACGTGTCTAATACAAAATTTTATCCAACACTTTCGTATAAATCGTTTTTAATATCGAAAATAATTTGAAAACATCATCCATTATTTGTTACTTGTCATTGTCAACACCAGCAACAAAATTTTGTATTTTTGGAAAGCAAGCTTGTTTGGTTGTAATGCATTTTGTTGGTAACTAGTTAATAGTCTATAATTCACTAGTGAGCTAAAGGGTACTTTAGCTCACTAGTGACTTATAGTACACTTTATATCCTCAAAATCTGATCAATTATGTAGATATTATATGTAAGTGTTGGATAAAAGATATTTATTTAAACATTTTTTTAACACCGAATAAACTTTTCGTTACATTATGGTAAGTAACATACAACATATCGTGAAATGATATAAAAACTGTAAGTAATTAAAAAAATAATACCCCGTCCAACGTAATGGATCATCGTATTTTATAATAATATATACCTACATTAGCTACGTGACTAAATAATAAAAATATATTTAATATTCCCTTTTGTCATCAATGAAATCAATCTTCTTTTTATAGCACAACTGCATACCCTGCAAAAAAATGTTTAAATCAATTTTTGATAGAATTTTGTTGATTGTAAGGTCAAACAAAAACTTAAAAGGAAGAAATTTACATTGAAATAATAACTAAATGCCGGGCACACACTCTCAGGGCGACCTGACAGGTTTAACTGTAGGTACATTAGATTGGAACAAAACAATCGCCTTTTTTTATAAATATATATTGAAATATTGTTTAAGGAAAAAAATAGCTATTTATGTATCAAGGGCGTTACTAGGACTATAATGCCCTGAAGGTCGAAATAGCCCGAGGGCTAGATTTCGACCTGATGGGCATTATAGTCCAGTAAAGCCCGTGGTGCATACAATGCTTTATGTTTTACCCAAAAAGAGTTTTTCAATCACTAATTACATTATTTATTCGCAATATAAAAAATAAGTTGCACCAGTACCTGTATACGTAAGTAGATAATGACTGGTGTTAAGTTTGACTTTGATGTTTCTATCAGTTAGTCAGTTGGCATTTTTATTTAACGATTTGCTCAAAATGGAAGAAATTCCACAGAATATAAGAGAAAAGGCCATAAAAGCGACCGAACATCTTTTGCCAGTTAAATCAAGGCAACAGTATGATCGGGAGTATGGCATATTTGGTATTTGGAAAGATGCGAACGCAATTCTTCAAATAACCGAAACCGTTTTAATGGCATATTTTCCGGAACTGGTAAGTTATTGATTTTATTTTAATATATATGTTTTTGTATAAACTTGATCTTTATTGCGCACGTCAATTTTGTCGTTCCAGCAGTGCCATGTTTGTAACTTAACACAATTGTTTGTTGTTCCAACAGTAGTTTTAAGATGTTGGAAACATGTTGGAAACTGTTTGAAAAGTTTGCAAACTTTCTTCAAACATTACTGACAAATTTTTAACATAACCTTTTTGTATTGAGGTAATAAGCAGTATGCACTCCTTGTTTATTTTTCGTTCCAGCAGTAAACTGTTGCCAACATTTCTTACTAATGTTTGTAACAATTTTTGAGTTTTACGATTGTTGCTAACATGTTTCCAACATTCTGCTGGAACAAACCTAGCATTTAAAAGTATTTCTTTAATATTGACAAAAAACACAAACTACACTGTTAAAAACTTCATTAAATAATGAGCAAAATACATATGTGACGTATGGTCCGCCATGTTGCAAGGCTTACGAGGCAACCTTACCTAGTCAAACGATCTTGGCACTTGCCTGGTTTTGAAGATTTTACCTGCCACTAACTCACCATCTCGCCGTCACTTGCTTGTCGTTTCAGTGCGCGCCTTGCCTAAGATTCCGAAAAAAATTGTACTCACCATATGCGGGTGCTGCGTAGTAATAGCTGCCATAATAGTATGGATAGGCATATCCATAGGCGGGTAGAACGTACTGAGGCGCAGCGTGAGGTAAAGGCGCTGGAGCTCCTAATATTGTTGCTATAGATAGAGCAACAACAACGAACTGAAAAATAAAAAAATTACCTCTTTTTGCGAAAACATTCGATTTTTGCCAAAATTAGAACTTGGGAAACGAGTTGTTCTTAGAAAAATATAATATTTTGAAAAAAAAATCTATACACCAAATGTGGTACCGAATTTTGATTTTGAAATACCAAAATTTTAACTTTGAAATTTGCGAAAAAAGTTGATTTTTGGATTACCCCCGTCTTTCCCAGAATAAAATCCAGTTTCAAAAGCGAATCCTCTTTTTTATTTTTGTCGTAAATTTATTCAAATTTTAACGACAAATTCTACATTTTGAAAAATTAGATATTTCTTTTTAAACTATATATAGTCATAGAAATATGCGTACAAATAACATTTTAGAGTGGCTGCTTCCCTTTCCTTCAGGGTGTTGCCAGGCCCCCAGCTAAAATTTAGGATATAGACATATGCGTACATATAACGCCAATGCGAAATAAAGCCAATGAAAAAAACGTTTCCCGTAAAACTGACGAATGTCGCTTACGATGTTTTGTCAAAACCCATCGATATATCCTATTCTGAAATCATAAATTTAATAATCTTATGGATACTACCATTTATCGGGGATTTTATAAGTAAAAGTATCTATAGAAGAGCGATAGATCTCCCACAGCTCGACGATGGGCAAGAGAAGAAAGTCTTTGAGTAAATAAAGGATTATTAGGAGTTGTAGGGGATGCCATTTCCCAGACATGAGAACAATATTCCAGAGAGGGTCGACTTTGGGACACATACCAAGTGTATAAATTGGAAGGAGAAAAATACTTTTTGGCTCGGAAAAGAAATCCAAGCTTTTTGAAGCCGCGGTGGCTATAGATACAATGTGTTTATGCCAGTTAAGGTTATTCTAAAATGTGACGCCCACAAGGTTAAATGTGTCCCCGCTCTGCAAAACCTGGCCCCTCATAAGCAAAGGATGAGTGTTGTTGTTACATAACTGCTAATAAAAAAATATTAAAGCTAATTTTTGAAAGAAAAAGTTTTTACAATGCTTCTTTTATGGTTCTAAAAATGTGCAATTAATTTTATTAAGATTTATTAGGATTTTATTTTTGTTTCTCTTAAGGTAAACAAGATACGAGAAAAATTAGGGGTCATAAAATCTTTATTTTTATTTACCGAATCTAAAGAAAGTACAAAAATTTTACACACCTTTTTTTACAATTCTAACTGCCCTTTTTTTAAAGAACATTCTGCAACACCCTGTATACAAAAAAGTTACAGAGGGGTTTTAATGTATTACCGTTGTTTGAGAAAGGTATCACTTAACACCCCTTAAAAAATCATATACTTACCAAAAACATAGCTTTTACAACTCGGCACATCTTTGAGATTTTTCACTGCACTTCGTGGTCGTCGGAAATTAATTAATAAAATATTGATAGGCGCTCTATAATTATACATACACACTCTTATGTATTCATGCATATAAATGAACAATTATTTTTTCTTACGGACACAAAATGACAATTAATTACATTTGTGGTGATGGCATGCATCAATTAAATGATGGTAATGTTTATTTTCTTCGCGATCAGAATAATAATTTATGGACAATGGAAAAACCAAGATTGGCCTATTAAAAAAATGGATGTACAATAGTAAAGAAATTTATTTAAAAAATTGTCAGAGAAAAAAATTGAACTGAAAAATATTTTTTTACTCGCGTGCAAAAAGTATATATATATATATATATATATTTATATATATATATATATATATATATATATATATATATATATATATATATATATATATATATATTTGAGGCAATCGTAGAAAAAAACATAGTATGCAACACAGGCCTGAACTGCCTTTTTTATATTAATTGCAAATGTATGTTTTTCTGTGTTTTCTCTTACTTAGTAGTCACCCTGTTAGACTGTTTATAAAAATATTATTTTCTCTTTTATAAAACTGATTCATTTGTATTTTAAATATGTACATTTTGTTAAAAAAAACTGTTTGAACATTTTAAAGTTATTTATAGTAAAAGTTTTTTGTAGAAATAATTTATAAGTTACATTTATGACATCCATAAATCTTCATTAAAATATTATACATAAAAAAGATGGTTTATTTTTTCTTTTTTATCACAAATTTTGGAGTCTTGTAAAGATAAGGTAAGGTATCCATGAATTTCGCGTTTTTAAAAGTTCCAAGTAAGAGTGGTTGGTTCATAAAACAGTTGAAAAAATCGTTGGACGAACCGCTTTTTTATTAAAAAAATAATAATAAAAGTACGGATTTTGTATATATTTTGATGCTAAGACTCCCTATTATTACCTGTTTGATAAAAAAATTGGCTCATTCAGGCTGTTCCAGCCGCTTAGCCGCTGAGAAAGCAAAGTTTAAAAACTGTCAAAATAAAGCCACACTATTGGTTTAACTTGACCTTTTTTTTGCTCTTTAAGTTTTTTATGATAATACTTTTTTAATACTTTGAAATCGCCCCGAGAATATCAAACTCCCCCACCGACCAATAACATTGCACCCACGAACTTAATTTTCGTACGTTCGTGACTACACCAAATACTTCCAGTCTGATTCTATAAAAATTTCTGCATCTCTTTTCATCAAAGACGAAAAGTCTGGGTTGCTTTCCAGTGACGAAAATTTTTGTGCGTCAGGCTCCAGGGCTTGAAGCTCTTGAACTGCTCTAAAAGTTAGTCACTGGAACGCATCCTTAGACAAGGAAAGAGAGATACTTTGAGAAATTTTAAAATTTCGTTGTTTTTAACCTTTCTTGGCTTTATAATAATAATCTCTTTTTAATATCTAATTCAATTTTAAATAAATAATTTTAAAAAAGCCATCCTTAACCATAAAAAACACGTTTGAAGCACAAAAACCAAAAGAGGGGTTGGTGCATGAGGGGCAAGGGGAAAGAAAAACGGAGTAGCTCAGAGTGGCTTTCCAGTGACGCAAATAGAGCGCTCCCGAGTAGCTCAGGAGCATTTCGTTCTACTTTATGGCGTTCCAGTGACGGAAAGTGTTATGCACCTGAGCTACTCTGTTTTCTTTACCCTTGCCCCTCATGCACCAACCCCTCTTTTGGTTTTGTGCTTCAAACGTGTTTTTATGATTAAGGATAGATTTTTAAAATTATTTATTTAAAGGAATTAGATATTAAAGAGATATTGCGTGAAGCACAAAAATTTTCGTCACTGGAAAGACCCTCAGGAAAAATCGATTTCGTTGCGGTTTTCAGTTTAAAAACTGTTCGATCGGTCCCTGACTAGCGTGACTAAAGTTTCAGTCATCGACTTTTTAAAATATCCTTGTTCGGATAATTATACGTTTTGTTCTTGTCCCGGTTGTCGAATACCTATGTAGTCCCAATTTACGACCAACTAACCTTATTTCTTATTATAAAATTTAAACCTTTTTATCTTTTACTAATTCAGGAATTATTATTTTTTACCATTTGTATGCCATCTTGTCTTTGCTCACATAATTTCATAATTTAAACATATAAGGTTTGCTGTATTTTTATATATCAATATATCATTAACCCCCTTCGTTTTTATGTTCTGTACCACATACCTCTAAAAAGATAAAGTTCTTTTAGAGGGGTGTGTTCTGTACAAGTCTTCGCAAAAGTAGTTATTAATGGTGAGTTTATAAAAAAAATTTAGCATTTAATTTAACATTTAGCATTTAGTATTTAACAAAAGTTCGGCTTATGGTGATTCATGTAGACGTTCATAAAACACATTTAACATTTAGGATTTAACATTTATCATTTAAGAGTTGGCCAGAGTTGGCCAACTTTTATCTTCTTAAATTAAATGCTAAATGAAAATTCGACTGCGCATGTCAAAACCTGTAACCTGTCAAATGTCGGAATGTTTTCTGTAATGTCATAATTTTTGATATATTTTGGTTTTTATTATTGTTTTGATCTGCGCTAAGTTGAAGATGGACTCGCCGAATTGTGAAATTAATAAAGCTTTTATAATGGGATCAATGTTATTACTGTTAGCTGGAGCCATGTGGCATGCAAAAAGAAAAGAGGCTAGAAAATGTAGAAAACCTCGCCGCTATAAGGTTAGGCCCTTGGAAACCACTCCTAAAGAGGATAAATCAAGTATTTTAAAATGGCTGGGCGAATTAGAACCAACACATTTACGTGAAGAAACTGGCATCAATAATGATGAAGTTAAGTTTCCTGAATTTATTTCTATTAAAAAGATGTGTCTGAACAAGATGATAATTATCACTTTCCAGAATTAATTAAAAAGAGATTGATGATGGAGAAGATCTTTTTATAGAAGATGAACCTTCTCCCTTTTCCTTTGTAAAATTAGAACCAGAAAGCAATACTGCTGAATTTAAATGCTTTCCTAGAAATATGAACAATAAAGATATTTTAGATTCTTCTGGCATGGATTTAAATAGGTAAGTTATTATCAATCTATATCAATTCTGATTGTTATTATAATTGAAGGGTCCCTGCCGGAACCTGCCGAATCCATTTTTGATAATTTTACAAGAGAGCCGAAAAACGTTTTATTTAAGAAATGGGTAATAGTTCGATATAGCGGTTTTCACTATTATAAGAGATTTTCAAAAAATTATTTTTCAGGGCGTTTCTATAGGTCGATTATGACACAAATCTGTGTGCGCGTTTTCCAAAATCCATTTCTATCATTTATTATTAATAAAAACATATTTACGGGACGGTGGAGTGAACAGGGGTGCTGGGTGGGGACAAAACAGTATAAATCCAACGTCAAACACAAGAAAACATTAATATACTGCACTCGAGGCACATGAAAAATGCAAATTAATTTTGAAAAGTATTAAATTTTTCGAAAAACTATCCCACACATATGAGATATCTTGTCCGCCATTAATTAAAGAAGGAAAATAGGCGCATTCATTTTGGTCAGCTGATAACATGATGTTCGTCATTATGAAAATGACAGTCTTGATAGAAGCAGTGTTGCCAAACTTCTTATGAAGAATTAACACCAAGCCTATTTCGGGGATTATCCACCATTTCCATGAAAAACAATGGTATTTTTTGTAGAAATGCCTCCTTCTTTATGTTTAGGTATTTTCCTTTTTCTCTACAAATTATAATAGGAAGAAGGAATAACTTAATTTTTCATATGAATTTTGTCCTGTATCTTCCTTTTTTTAAGCTATTGACACTTTCTCACTTTATTTGGCAACATCGCAAGACATTTACAGTTCTATTGCCAACTCTTCTTTTTATGCAGTGACAGCCATGGCGGGATTGTTGTACTATTATTTATTTTTAATTTTTTAAACAATTTTTTGGACATTTTTATAAACAGAAAGTGCGGTGTGGACTGTGAAATACTGTTTTTGGGCGTTTAATGTAGGATTACTACTGTTTCGTCCCCACCCAGCACCCCTGTTCACTCCACTAAATTATAGAAATGGATTTTAGAAAACGCGCACACAGATTTGTGTCATAATCGACCTATAGAAATGCCCCAAAAAGAATTTTTCAAAAATCTCTTATATAGGTATATATATATATATATATATAAACCGCTATATCGAACTATTACCAAGAAATGTATATTAATAAATTCTCTTAAGACTTTTATTGTATTTGTTTGGTAGTGGTGACTCTTGCAGCAAAAGTTGAAGGATGATTGTTTTTAGTTCACTGGTTATCTAAAAAAATAATGGACTTGTTTCTGCAAATGTTGAAAAATCAGGAAAACACCAATATGTCTCTAACTCGCTTATTTTGAAAACTATAGATCCCATTCTTGCACAGGTCGAAAGAAAACTGAGTAATAAGGTGATTGCCTAAAAATGGACTTGGCCGGTTCTTGCATTTGACCCTTCAATTGTGAATTCATATAATTTAACTTACAAGCTTTACCTTGTTCTACATTTTGATCCAGATTAAGCTGAATGTATGTATGTATAAGTCATGTTATATAATTTAAAATATTTACTTAAAATTTTTAAAAATTGGATTAAAACTTTACACAACTTTAGGTTTTAAAGTTTTATTTAAATTTTTTGTTTAAACTTTTTTTATTATAATTATAAAATTATTTTTATTATTTTAAGATCTAATTTTGTGTTTGTTGAACCAACAAAGAATGATGTGAAAGTTGAAAACAATACAGTGGCATGTAAAACTGAGAAAACCAATGAAATAATGTTTGAACAATGGAATATAGAAAATGAGCAAGTTGACATTAAAGCAAAAGACCTAAAACAATCCCAAACCAGGTATTCATTAATTCATTCATATACTTTATTGAAGTAAAAATTGAATTACAATTTACACGAGTCAATACAAGATCAAAATTAATAAAACTGATAAAGTACTCAGTTAAAATACCTAAATTAAAACATTAACATATTTCTAAAATGTTAATATACTAAACTATTGTCTATTGTCTATTAAAATGTATAAAGGACGTCATGGATACACCAATATTATAGAGACATTACATTATGAAGATATTACATCCCATGTTAAAAAGGTAATAGTTCGATATAGCGGTTTTCGCTATTATAATCCATTTCTATAATTTATTATTCATAAAAACATATTTACGGGATGGTGGAGTGAACAGGGGTGCTGGATGGGGACAAAACAGTATAAATCCAACGCCAAACACGAGAAAACATTAATACACTGCACTCGGGGCACATGAAAAATGTAAATTAATTTTGAAAAGTAATAAATTTTTTGAAAAACTATCCCACACATATGAGATATCTCGTCCGCCATTAATTAAAGAAGGAAAATTTGCGCATTCATTTTGGTCAGCTGATAACATGAAGTTTGTCATTATGAAAATGACAGTCTTGATAGAAGCAGCGTTGCCAAACTTCTTATGAAGAATTAACACCAAGCCAATTTCAGGGATTATTCACCATTTCCATGAGAAACAATGGTATTTTCTGTAGAAATGCCTCCTTCTTTATGTTAAGGTATTTTCCTTTTTTCTCTACAAATTATAATAGAAAGAAGGAATAACTTAATTTTCATATGAATTTTGTCCTGTATCTTTTTTTTTAAGCTATTGACACTTCCTCACTTTATTTGGCAACATCGCAAGACATTTACAGTTCTATTGCAAACTCTTCTTTTTTATGCAGTGACAGCCATGGCGGGATTGTTGTACTATTTTTTATTTTAATTTTTTTTTATACAATTTTTTGGACATTTTTATAAACAGAAAGTGGGGTGTGTACTGTGAAATACTGTTTTTGGGCGTTTAATGTAGGATTTATACAGTTTCGTCCCAACCCAGCACCCCTGTTCACTCCACCGTCCCGTAAATATGTTTTTATTAATAATAAAATATAGAAATGGATTTTGGAAAACGCGCACACAGATTTGTGTCATAATCGACCTATAGAAACGCCCTGAAAAAGAATTTTTCAAAAATCTCTTATAATAGATAAAAACGGCTATATCGAACTATTACCGTTAAAAATTCGTCATAGGAATAAAAAGCTTTCAATCTTAAAAAGTTTTTCATTTTTGTTTTTAAATTTTTGTGGTAGCTCCCTTACCACCCTTGGACGTTTATTAAAATACTTAAGTACAAGGAAGTTAGGCCCATTCTGGCATTTTTCCAATCTAAAAAATGGAGTTGTAAATCTTTCCCTTTTTCGGGAATTGTACAAGTGGGTGTCACTATTTGAAGTGAACCCACCCGCATTTACCCTAGCATAGACAAGATTCTCCAAAATAAATAAGATTGGAAGGGTTAGAATTTTTAGGTATGATCCCTTTTTAAAATAACTCAAAGGTCATATATATAGTGACCCGCAAAAGTTTTGCAACATATAGGAATTTTGTTTAATTAAAGGAAATTCCAAATTTTTTTTCTGGCCATCGCCTCTGCTTGTCCGATAGCCTAAAAATCCATTTTGACATATGTCATGTGAATAGTGGTGTGACAGGAGATTTGAGATGGAAACACGAAAAGTGGGGTTAGATCACAAATTATCAAAAAAACTAAGAGTAAAAAGTGCTTAAAATTTAATTCTTACTCCAATGCAAAGTTTAACGCATTTATTTAAAAAAAAGTGAATCCATCATTTTTTTTTATATATTTTTTAGCTTGTATTTTTACTTTTGTTAAGCTTAAAAAAAATAGTTAACTGTTTATTTCATTTGCCAAACTAATAAAATATTAGATGTAAATGACATTAAAAGAAAGCAAGTTGTGTTTTGCATTAATTGTATTTAATAAAACCATTTTATATTAAAAAAATACATTTTATTATGTACCTTTTATAATATATTTTTTTGTTTCAGCATGTTGGTTACTTGTTCTGGCGATGAAAAACAGCAAAACCATTTAAATGAAAAGCAATGTGATGATCCAGAAGCACAAGTACAAACTATGACTAAGCGGCTTACTCATCAAATAAAACCTGGTCAAAAGTTTAAATGTCATCATTGTGATTATCAAACTCTTTATGGATACTGTTTAAAGAGGCACATCCTTAAACATAAAAATCCTAAAGATGTCAATTTTTTAAATGCAATCTCTGTAGTTATCAAACTCGTTACAAAGGTGATTTAAAAAGCACGATCTCCGTCATAAAAATCCTGAAGATATCAGTTTCTTTAAATGCGATCATTGTGATTACCAAACTATTGACAAAAGTAGTTTAAACAGACATGTTCTTAGACATAAAAATCCCGATGATGTCACTATGTTTAAATGCAATGATTGTAATTTTCATACTATGGATAAAAGTAATTTGAACAGACATTTACTCCGACATAAAAATTCCCAAGATGTCAATTTGTTTAAATGCGATTATTGTGATTACCGAACTATTGGCAAAGTTAGTTTAAACAGACACATTTTTAGGCATAAAAATCCAGACAATATGAATATATTTAAATGCGATCAGTGTGACTATCAAACTCTTAACAAAAGTTATTTAAATTCACACGTCCGCCGACATAAAAATCCCGAAGAAGTCATTTCGTTTAAATGTGATCATTGTGATTATCGGACTATTTACCAAAGTTGTTTAAACAGACACATGCGTCGTCATTAAAATCCCCAAAATGTTATTATTAAAATACATTGAACTGAGATCATTGTGATTATTAAACTTCTATAAAAAATAGTTTAAAAGCACACGTCTTTTGACGTACAAAAACGTAAAAGATACCGATATGTTTAAATGCCATCAGAGTAATTATAAAACTTTACATAAGAGTTGTTTAAGAAGGGATGTCCTGATTTTCAAAAAGATGTTGATATATTTATATGCGATCTGTGTAACTCTATGCATGCTTTAAAAAGACATTTTCTACTTCTTCTTTAACATAAAAATTCTTAATATTTTGATATATAAAATGTGGCCAGTGTAATGTAAATCTTTTGCAAAATGCATCTTAAATAAGTACCTTGTTTGCATAAACATCTTGATAGTGTTGATATTATGGTGGTGGTAAAAGAATACAAAGAGTTTTTGTTAGGTAAAAGAAAGTGATTAGGGAAATTAAAAAACTTGATTAGAGTTCCACATTTAGAGGTATTAAAGTCCTCTTACCTTGCTTAAGACACCCACTGTACGTTAGTATTTAGGCTTTTAGCCTTTGTGTATTGTCCAAAGATCAAAAAAATAAGTTAGATTTAAAGAACCTAATATTATGACCATATATACCTTATACATATTTGAATGTATTGTTTTTTTTTGTTTAAGAATAGAGATAAGTTTTAATACCGCAATTGTACATAGATGTAACACTAGAAACATACAGCAATTTTAGGCGTTCAACCAATTATAACCGCGGTAATAATTGGTGACAACTTTGAAGTATAATACATTGTTTAAACGTCAACATAACCGATTGGTAAATACCGTTTTAGAATTGGTTCTTCGCCTAAAATTGATGATAAACATTATTTATCCTCAGCATCGATTAACATTGACTGAAAAGAGTCCCTATTATATGTGTGTTAAATTGTATAACAAATTGCCCGACTTTATCAAAAATAGTACAAGTGTAAAAACATTTAAAAGGACCTTAAAAAATTATTGATTAGCCTTGAACCGTATAGTGTTAGTAATTTTTTGAACTATAATTTTAGATGAATACTATTTTTCGTTTTTTTTTAACATCATTTTATTTTTTGTATGTGAAAATGTATATAATTTGAAATAAAGAAGTATTATTATTTATTATTATTATTAATAATGTTGGCGATGGCGACCAAAATCGTTTTTTGGTTAACCGGTTTTCGGTTAACCGTGCTTTTGCCTTTAACCGTTTTTTCGGTTAATCGTTTTCCGTTGGTCTTGGTTCGGATATCGATATTTCGGATATAACAATCATATGCAACAATTCATATGCGCTATTTTTTTCTATATCCTGTTACTTGAGAGGTTATATCCAATTAGAAAAAAGCCCATTTTTTTATGATTTCCTTCTGAAAAGCTCTTTCATATCAAAAATTACTTTAAACGCCTCTGTGGCCGATGTCTAACAAAAAGACGTGTTGCGGTAACCACTCTATCTCTGGAAACTTTTTTTTATTTTTTAACACCCCGTAGTTCAAAAACTAAGACGTTTAGGACATATGTTCATATCAAGTGTTTTTCTTATTTTCTGTTGTAGAATCGTTTGGTTAAGTTTGTCGGTTGAGTTACTGGACACCCTGTATGTATGTAGGTAATTTGAGAATTGATGAAAAGTTTGATGTCTATTGGTGCCTAAACGGTGAGGTGTATCGACTTTAATAAAGAGTACCTTATTTTTATGTTTTTGATTGTCTATAAAATGGCGCCCCAGCTTTGCGATATCTGTCAAAATAAAAAAGTTATGATGTAAATAAATTTTAAGTTTAAGGTAAAGTGCCCTCTGGCGGTATTTAAAAAAGTACTTTTGGCTTAAAACTTTAGAATCTGCAAAGCTCGATTTGTGTGCCAAATATCAACTGGATTGGTTAAAAATTAAATGCAATATGGCGAAAAAACCAAAATAAAAATTGAACTTTGACGGCTTGTAACTCGAAATGAAGCTCTACCCTTATTTTGTCAAGTAGAATCACCCCCTAAGTTTCGTGATCGACTTTTGAATCACCCTGTATATTCAAGAACAAAGTTAGCCACATAGTTTCAAAAGAAGTTGGCAGTTTCAGTTTCCTTAGTTTGTTCACTGATCATGTCTCGAAAAAATATCACTCAGGTAACAGAAACCCTTAAAGTTATTATTAGTTATCACAGTACATATCTTTGTTTTAAAATTTAAATTATTTTTATTTTTTGTAGATTCATTAATTCATTCATCTGGCTATCCTAATTTTAGGGCTTGCTAACCATCATCCAGTCTATTTACTTAGTTTTGTTTTTGAACAATAGTACACAATACTACAATACAAAAAAAAATCTGTTTAATTTATAAGGGTTCCGGTCCACCAGAAAAATTAATTTCTGTGCGGTTTCTGTACAGCTCCCTCGAGTAGCGTGACTGAAGTTTCAGATCGACTTTTTGAAATATCCTTGTTCGGATAATTATACGTTTCGTTCCTGTCCCGATTGTCAAATACCTATATAGTCCTAATTTACAACCAACTAACCTTATTTTTTAACTTTTTTATTATAAAATACCAATAAATACAAACCTTTTATCATCTTATATTAATTAAGGAATTATTATTTTTTTACCATTTGTATGTCTTCTTGTCTCTGCTCTCATAATTTGATTTAGTCCAAAACATATAAGGTGCGGTATGTTTGTATATTTTCCTTCATAAACCCCCTTCATTTTTATGTTCTGGTTAGCTAAGAGTAGTTATTAAAAAAATTACAATGGAAACCAGCCCTAAAAAGGATATATCGAGTATTTCAAAAGGGCTGGTCAAATTAAAACCAAATCATTTACATGAAGAAAGTGGCATCAATAATGGAACTAAGTTTTCTGAATTTCTTTCTATTAAAAAAGATGTGTCTGAACAGGATAATAATTATCCCTTTACAGAATTAATTAAAAAGGAGATTCATGATGGAGCAGATTTTTTTATGGAAGATGAACCTTCTGCCATTTCCTTTGTAAAAGTAGAACCAAAAAGCGATATCGTTGAATTTAAACACTTTCCGAGAAATATAAACATGCAAGATATTTTAGATTCTTCTGGCATGGAATTAAATAAGTAAGTTATTATCAATGTACAGACTGTCTGGGTTTCTGAAGACGACAAATGTGAATGAAAAAACTTATTCTTCATAAAAATTTTTGGTTTTAAAAGAAATAGGATTTCACGAATAGAAAATGTTGATTTTTGTATGCAGGGTCCCGAAAAACTTTAAAAATGGTTTTTTTCCAAGAAAAAACTACCTTTATTTTTAATTTTTAAGCAAAATATCTTTTAGAAAATGTATTTAGAATAGCATTTTGAATGACTTTATTAATGTTACAGGGGTATCAAAAAGTCTTATAAAACTGATTTTGGAGTTATCAAAAATTTATTATTTTAAATTTTCATTATAAAATGACCTAAAAAACTTTCATTATTTGCTTTTCAAACACCTGCTCCCTTCAAATTCCTACACAACATAATTTTTTTACTGTAAACGAATACATTTTTTTAAATTATCTTTTTAAGATCTAATTATTTCTCTGTTGAACCAACACACAACTATGCAACAGATGAAAACACCACAATGACATGTAAAACTGAAAAATTAAATGAAATTATGTTAGAACAGTGGAATATAGAAAATGAGGAAGTTGACATTAAGACAGAAGACCTAGAACTATCCCAAAACAGGTAGGTACCCTTTTTAAAATAACTTCAAAGGTGAAATACAAAATCAGCTAAATGAAGGCTTTCATAGGCAATGTGTGGAAAGGAGATAGAAAAAGAGTCTATAAAAAATTAAGGCAAAAGCCAGTAAGTAACCATTTTAGACAGGATCACTAATCATACTTCCTTTGTTGTTACTTTACTGGCGGATAGACCTTTATATATTGCCTATACAGTATATATTACAGATCAGCAGACACCTTAAAAAAATGAAAATATCCCAACCCAGTATTTTTTTTATAGGTTTGAATACATATTACAGTCACAATGTTTGATTATTAGTTAATATTTACCATATCCCAATCAACAACTTTTGTTATAAAATTTAAAATTAAAATTTCTTTGATCCCTGTAAAAGCATTTAATAAAAACAAACACATTTTATCATATAACTTTTATCTATAATCCCAATTGTTAATATTTGATTTATTTTCTTTTGTCATTAGTGGCAACACCGCCTAATCATTTTAAAAAAGAACTGTCAATTTTGTATTGGCGACAAAAGTTATGTTGATGTGTTTACAACAAAAAAATCGTTTTTTAACTCGAGGAAAACACAAACCAAAGCATTAATTTTTATTTTAAAGCTTACTCTGCCCAAATTTTTTTGTTTCAGTATGTTGGTTAGTTGTTCAGGCAAGCAGCAAAATCATTTAAATGATGATCAAGAAATACAAGAACGAAGTATGACGAAGCAGCATACCCACCAAATAAAGACTGGACAAAGGTTTAAATGCAATTATTGTGATTATAAAACTGTTTATGGCTGCTATTTAAAGAGGCACATCATCAAACATAAAAATCCGGAAGATGTAAATTTCTTTAAATGCGATCACTGTAGTTACCAAACTCCTTACAAAGGTGCTTTAAAACATCACAATCTCCGTCATCAAAATCCCGAAGATATTAATTTCTTAAAATGCGATCATTGTGATTACCAAACTATTGACAGAAGTAGTTTAAACAGACATATTCTTAGACATAAAAATCCTGATGAAGTCACTATGTTTAAATGCAAAGATTGTAATTTTCATACTGTGGACAGAAGTAATTTTTACAGACATGTACGCAAACACAAAAATTTCCAAGATGTCAATTTGTTTAAATGCGAACATTGTGATTACCGAACTACTGTGAAAGCTAGTTTAAACCGACACATTATTAGACATAAAAATCCCAAAAATGTGAATATATTTAAATGCGATCAATGTGACTATCAAGCGCTTTACAAAAGTCATTTAAGTTCACACGTCCGCCGACATAAAAATTCCAAAGATGTCAATTTGTTTAAATGCGATTTTTGTGATTACCGAACTATTGACAAAGTTAGTTGTTCTGGCGATGAAAAACAGCAAAACCATTTAAATGAAAAGCAATGTGATGATCAAGAAGCACAAGTACAAACTATGACTAAGCGGCTTACTCATCAAATAAAACCTGGTCAAAAGTTTAAATGTCATCATTGTGATTATCAAACTCTTTATGGATACTGTTTAAAGAGGCACATCCTTAAACATAAAAATCCTAAAGATGTCAATTTTTTAAATGCAATCTCTGTAGTTATCAAACTCGTTACAAAGGTGATTTAAAAAAGCACGATCTCCGTCATAAAAATCCTGAAGATATCAGTTTCTTTAAATGCGATCATTGTGATTACCAAACTATTGACAAAAGTAGTTTAAACAGACATGTTCTTAGACATAAAAATCCCGATGATGTCACTATGTTTAAATGCAATGATTGTAATTTTCATACTATGGATAAAAGTAATTTGAACAGACATTTACTCCGACATAAAAATTCCCAAGATGTCAATTTGTTTAAATGCGATTATTGTGATTACCGAACTATTGGCAAAGTTAGTTTAAACAGACACATTTTTAGGCATAAAAATCCAGACAATATGAATATATTTAAATGCGATCAGTGTGACTATCAAACTCTTAACAAAAGTTATTTAAATTCACACGTCCGCCGACATAAAAATCCCGAAGAAGTCATTTCGTTTAAATGTGATCATTGTGATTATCGGACTATTTACCAAAGTTGTTTAAACAGACACATGCGTCGTCATTAAAATCCCCAAAATGTTATTATTAAAATACATTGAACTGAGATCATTGTGATTATTAAACTTCTATAAAAAATAGTTTAAAAGCACACGTCTTTTGACGTACAAAAACGTAAAAGATACTGATATGTTTAAATGCCATCAGAGTAATTATAAAACTTTACATAAGAGTTGTTTAAGAAGGGATGTCCTGATTTTCAAAAAGATGTTGATATATTTATATGCGATCTGTGTAACTCTATGCATGCTTTAAAAAGACATTTTCTACTTCTTCTTTAACATAAAAATTCTTAATATTTTGATATATAAAATGTGGCCAGTGTAATGTAAATCTTTTGCAAAATGCATCTTAAATAAGTACCTTGTTTGCATAAACATCTTGATAGTGTTGATATTATGGTGGTGGTAAAAGAATACAAAGAGTTTTTGTTAGGTAAAAGAAAGTGATTAGGGAAATTAAAAACTTGATTAGAGTTCCACATTTAGAGGTATTAAAGTCCTCTTACCTTGCTTAAGACACCCACTGTACGTTAGTATTTAGGCTTTTAGCCTTTGTGTATTGTCCAAAGATCAAAAAAATAAGTTAGATTTAAAGAACCTAATATTATGACCATATATACCTTATACATATTTGAATGTATTGTTTTTTTTTGTTTAAGAATAGAGATAAGTTTTAATACCGCAATTGTACATAGATGTAACACTAGAAACATACAGCAATTTTAGGCGTTCAACCAATTATAACCGCGGTAATAATTGGTGACAACTTTGAAGTATAATACATTGTTTAAACGTCAACATAACCGATTGGTAAATACCGTTTTAGAATTGGTTCTTCGCCTAAAATTGATGATAAACATTATTTATCCTCAGCATCGATTAACATTGACTGAAAAGAGTCCCTATTATATGTGTGTTAAATTGTATAACAAATTGCCCGACTTTATCAAAAATAGTACAAGTGTAAAAACATTTAAAAGGACCTTAAAAAAATTATTGATTAGCCTTGAACCGTATAGTGTTAGTAATTTTTTGAACTATAATTTTAGATGAATACTATTTTTCGTTTTTTTTTAACATCATTTTATTTTTTGTATGTGAAAATGTATATAATTTGAAATAAAGAAGTATTATTATTTATTATTATTATTAATAATGTTGGCGATGGCGACCAAAATCGTTTTTTGGTTAACCGGTTTTCGGTTAACCGTGCTTTTGCCTTTAACCGTTTTTTCGGTTAATCGTTTTCCGTTGGTCTTGGTTCGGATATCGATATTTCGGATATAACAATCATATGCAACAATTCATATGCGCTATTTTTTTCTATATCCTGTTACTTGAGAGGTTATATCCAATTAGAAAAAAGCCCATTTTTTTATGATTTCCTTCTGAAAAGCTCTTTCATATCAAAAATTACTTTAAACGCCTCTGTGGCCGATGTCTAACAAAAAGACGTGTTGCGGTAACCACTCTATCTCTGGAAACTTTTTTTTTTATTTTTTAACACCCCGTAGTTCAAAAACTAAGACGTTTAGGACATATGTTCATATCAAGTGTTTTTCTTATTTTCTGTTGTAGAATCGTTTGGTTAAGTTTGTCGGTTGAGTTACTGGACACCCTGTATGTATGTAGGTAATTTGAAATTGATGAAAAGTTTGATGTCTATTGGTGCCTAAACGGTGAGGTGTATCGACTTTAATAAAGAGTACCTTATTTTTTATGTTTTTGATTGTCTATAAAATGGCGCCCCAGCTTTGCGATATCTGTCAAAATAAAAAAGTTATGATGTAAATAAATTTTAAGTTTAAGGTAAAGTGCCCTCTGGCGGTATTTAAAAAAGTACTTTTGGCTTAAAACTTTAGAATCTGCAAAGCTCGATTTGTGTGCCAAATATCAACTGGATTGGTTAAAAAATAAATGCAATATGGCGAAAAACCAAAATAAAAATTGAACTTTGACGGCTTGTAACTCGAAAACAAATGACATTTGGAGAAAAAAATTATATGAAGCTCTATCCTTATTTTGTCAAGTAGAATCACCCCTAAGTTTCGTGATCGACTTTTGAATCACCCCTGTATATTCAGAACAAAGTTAGCCACATAGCTTCAAAAAGAAGTTGGCAGTTTCAGTTTCCTTAGTTTGTTCACTGATCATGTCTCGAAAGAATATCACTCAGGTAACAGAAACCCTTAAAGTTATTATTAGTTATCACAGTACATATCTTTGTTTTAAAATTTAAATTTTAAAATAATTTTAATTTTTGTAGATTCAATAATTTATTTATCTGGCTATCTAATTTGGGCTTGCTAACCATCAAGACCTGACAAAAAAGCTAAAAATCTCAGTCTACCAGAAAACGCAATTTTAGCATCCTTTGATGTTACTAACATGTTCTCAAATATACCAAAAGACGATTGTATCAAAATTATAACAGAAAAACTAAACAATAAAAACATGAACCCATCTCTTAAAGAGGACATTTTAAAACTTTTGAAATTATGTATGGACAAAAATTATTTTAAATATAATGGAAACTTTTATAAACAAACAGACGGACTAGCTATGGGTTCCCCTTTAAGCCCTTTAATGGCGGAGATATTTATGTCAAAACTAGAAGAATCATTTATAAACTCCAAACATTCAGATAATGTTATATTTTGGTACCGATATGTGGATGACATACTTGTCGGCTTTTCAGGAAACGAGATAGAGCTAAAAAATATTCTTAATTATATTAACTCTATACACCCTAAGATTAAATTTACTTTGGAAATAGAACAACAAAACTCCATTAACTTTTTAGATCTTAAAATAACAAAAACTAACTACGGAACCATAAATTTTGATATCTATAGAAAACCAACTTTTACTGATATTACAATACCTAATGATTCTTTACATCCAATTACCCACAAAATGTCAGCATACAGATCAATGATACATCGCGCATTTTCCATTCCACTTTCCAAAGAAAATTTAGAAAAAGAATTAAACACTATAAAAACATCGCTCAAAACAATGGTTATCCACCACCCTTAATAAACTCTATAATTAATAAGAAACGTAAACAACTCACCCTCAACCAAATTTACCCAAAAATACCTGAAAAACAAAACCAACCATTTAAAACCCTAACTTATTTTGGCCAAATATCACAAAAAATTTCGAACACCCTGTCTAAACAAAACCAGAAAATAGCACATAAACCATCAAATCGATTATCAAACATGATATTTAATGTGAAAGATAAACAAAATAAATTTAAAAAATCAGGAGTTTATAAGCTTACTTGTGAAGAGTGTAATAGCTGTTACATTGGACAAACGGGAAGAAATTTCGAAACTAGGTTTAAAGAACATAACTCATGTTATAGGTTAGGGAAAACAACATCAAATTTCGCAAACCATTTTCTGGAAACCGGACACAAATTTCCAGAAATCAATACCCTAAAAATATTACATGTAGAACAAAAAGGGCGAAAACTAGATATATTAGAAAATATTGAAATCTATAAACATAAAAAACAGAATGTACATCTGCTTAACACACAGATTGACCTAGGAAATCTACCCCTTGTAAAACTTTTATAAAATATAGCAATAAAATCTTTAAATTTTACAACTGTACCATATTGATTTTAAAACCTTTTTAAAAAATATGTTTTTATTAGGTATTACTGTTTATATATAAGTAACATAATTTTTAAATTAATAAAATAAACAAAATATATACTTTGTTCATAGTCACTTTAATTGAAATTTAGCCGTGACAGCTGTTTCGTAGTACAACTACATTTTCAAACGTACTGACAAACTAAAATTATGTTACTTATATATAAACAGTAATACCTAATAAAAACATATTTTTACAAAAGTTTTAAAATCAATATGGTACAGTTGTAAAATTTAAAGATTTTATTGCTATATTTTATAAAAGTTTTACAAGGGGTAGATTTCCTAGGTCAATCTGTGTGTTAAGCAGATGTACATTCTGTTTTTATGTTTATAGATTTCAATATTTTCTAATATATCTAGTTTTCGCCCTTTTTGTTCTACATGTAATATTTTAGGGTATTGATTTCTGGAAATTTGTGTCCGGTTTCCAGAAAATGGTTTGCGAAATTTGATGTTGTTTTCCCTAACCTATAACATGAGTTATGTTCTTTAAACCTAGTTTCGAAATTTCTTCCCGTTTGTCCAATGTAACAGCTATTACACTCTTCACAAGTAAGCTTATAAACTCCTGATTTTTAAATTTATTTTGTTTATCTTTCACATTAAATATCATGTTTGATAATCGATTTGATGGTTTATGTGCTATTTTCTGGTTTTGTTTAGACAGGGTGTTCGAAATTTTTGTGATATTTGGCCAAAATAAGTTAGGGTTTTAAATGGTTGGTTTTGTTTTTCAGGTATTTTTGGGTAAATTTGGTTGAGGGTGAGTTGTTTACGTTTCTTATTAATTATAGAGTTTATTAAGGGTGGTGGATAACCATTGTTTTGAGCGATGTTTTTTATAGTGTTTAATTCTTTTTCTAAATTTTCTTTGGAAAGTGGAATGGAAAATGCGCGATGTATCATTGAACATAACTCATGTTATAGGTTAGGGAAAACAACATCAAATTTCGCAAACCATTTTCTGGAAACCGGACACAAATTTCCAGAAATCAATACCCTAAAAATATTACATGTAGAACAAAAAGGGCGAAAACTAGATATATTAGAAAATATTGAAATCTATAAACATAAAAAACAGAATGTACATCTGCTTAACACACAGATTGACCTAGGAAATCTACCCCTTGTAAAACTTTTATAAAATATAGCAATAAAATCTTTAAATTTTACAACTGTACCATATTGATTTTAAAACTTTTGTAAAAATATGTTTTTTATTAGGTATTACTGTTTATATATAAGTAACATAATTTTAGTTTGTCAGTACGTTTGAAAATGTAGTTGTACTACGAAACAGCTGTCACGGCTAAATTTCAATTAAAGTGACTATGAACAAAGTATATATTTTGTTTATTTTATTAATTTAAAATGTACGGTCACAAAGTAACGGACGAAACCACTTAGTTTTGTTTTTGAACAATAGTACACAATACTACAATACAAAAAAAAATCTGTTTAATTTATAAGGGTTCCGGTCCACCAGAAAAATTAATTTCTGTGCGGTTTCTGTACAGCTCCCTCGAGTAGCGTGACTGAAGTTTCAGATCGACTTTTTGAAATATCCTTGTTCGGATAATTATACGTTTCGTTCCTGTCCCGATTGTCAAATACCTATATAGTCCTAATTTACAACCAACTAACCTTATTTTTTAACTTTTTTATTATAAAATACCAATAAATACAAACCTTTTATCATCTTATATTAATTAAGGAATTATTATTTTTTTACCATTTGTATGTCTTCTTGTCTCTGCTCTCATAATTTGATTTAGTCCAAAACATATAAGGTGCGGTATGTTTGTACATTTTCCTTCATAAACCCCCTTCATTTTTATGTTCTGGTTAGCTAAGAGTAGTTATTAAAAAATTACAATGGAAACCAGCCCTAAAAAGGATATATCGAGTATTTCAAAAGGGCTGGTCAAATTAAAACCAAATCATTTACATGAAGAAAGTGGCATCAATAATGGAACTAAGTTTTCTGAATTTCTTTCTATTAAAAAGATGTGTCTGAACAGGATAATAATTATCCCTTTCCAGAATTAATTAAAAAGGAGATTCATGATGGAGCAGATTTTTTTATAGAAGATGAACCTTCTGCCGTTTCCTTTGTAAAAGTAGAACCAAAAAGCGATATCGTTGAATTTGAACACTTTCCGAGAAATATAAACATGCAAGATATTTTAGATTCTTCTGGCATGGAATTAAATAAGTAAGTTATTATCAATGTACAGACTGTCTGGGTTTCAGAAGGCGACAAATGTGAATGAAAAAAACTTATTCTTCATAAAAATTTTTGGTTTTAAAAGAAATAGGATTTTCGTAAATCCTAACGAATAGAAAATGTTGATTTTAGTATACAGGGTCCCCAAAAACTTTAAAGATGTTTTTTTCCAAGAAAAAACTACCTTTATTTTTAATTTTTAAGCAAAATATCTTTTAGAAAATGTATTTAGAATAGCATTTTGAATGACTTTATTAATGTTACAGGGGTATCAAAAAGTCTTATAAAACTGATTTTGGAGTTATCAAAGATTTATTATTTTAAATTTTCATTATAAAATGACCTAAAAAAACTTTCATTATTTGCTTTTCAAACACCTGCTCCCTTCAAATTCCTACACAACACAATTTTTTTACTGTAAACGAATACATTTTTTTAAATTATTTTTTAAGATCTAATTATTTCTCTGTTGAACCAACACACAACTATGCAACAGATGAAAACACCACAATGACATGTAAAACTGAAAAATCAAATGAAATTATGTTAGAACAGTGGAATATAGAAAATGAGGAAGTTAACATTAAGACAGAAGACCTAGAACTATCCCAAAACAGGTAGGTACCCTTTTTAAAATAACTTCAAAGGTGAAATACAAAATCAGCTTAATGAAGGCCTTCATAGGCAATGTGTGGAAAGGAGATAAAAAAGAGTCTATAAAAATTAAGGCAAAAGCCAGTAAGTAACCATTTTAGACATGATGACTAATCATACTTCCTTTGTTGTTACTTTACTGGCGGATAGACCTTTATATATTGCCTATACAGTATATATTACAGATCAGCAGACACCTTAAAAAATGAAAATATCCCAACCCAGTATTTTTTTTATAGGTTTGAATACATATTACAGTCACAATGTTTGATTATTAGTTAATATTAACTATATCCCAATCAACAACTTTTGTTATATAATTTAAAATTAAAATTTCTTTGATCCCTGTAAAACCATTTAATAAAAACAAACACTTTTTATCATATAACTTTTATCTATAATCCCAATTGTTAATATTTGATTTATTTTCTTTTGTCATTAGTGGCAACACCGCCTAATCATTTAAAAAAAAGAACTGTCAATTTTGTATTGGCGACAAAAGTTATGTTGATGTGTTTACAACAAAAAAATCGTTTTTTAACTCGAGGAAAGCACAAACCAAAGCATTAATTTCTATTTTAAAGGTTGCTCTGCCCAAATTTTTTTGTTTCAGTATGTTGGTTAGTTGTTCAGGCAAGCAGCAAAATCATTTAAATGAAAAGCAATGTGATGATCAAGAAATACAGGAACGAAGTATGAAGAAGCAGCATACCCACCAAATAAAGACTGGACAAAGGTTTAAATGCAATCATTGTGATTATAAAACTGTTTATGGCTGCTATTTAAAGAGGCACATCATCAAACATAAAAATCCGGAAGATGTAAATTTCTTTAAATGCGATCACTGTAGTTTTCAAACTCGTTACAAAAGTGCTTTAAAACATCACGATCTCCGTCATAAAAGTCCCGAAAATGTCAATTTCTTTAAATGCGATCGCTGTAGTTACCAAACTCGTTACAAAGGTGCTTTAAAACATCACAATCTCCGTCATCAAAATCCCGAAGATATTAATTTCTTAAAATGCGATCATTGTGATTACCAAACTATTGACAGAAGTAGTTTAAACAGACATATTCTTAGACATAAAAATCCTGATGAAGTCACTATGTTTAAATGCAAAGATTGTAATTTTCATACTGTGGACAGAAGTAATTTTTACAGACATGTACGCAAACACAAAAATTTCCAAGATGTCAATTTGTTTAAATGCGAACATTGTGATTACCGAACTACTGTGAAAGCTAGTTTAAACCGACACATTATTAGACATAAAAATCCAAAAAATGTGAATATATTTAAATGCGATCAATGTGACTATCAAGCGCTTTACAAAAGTCATTTAAGTTCACACGTCCGCCGACATAAAAATTCCAAAGATGTCAATTTGTTTAAATGCGATTTTTGTGATTACCGAACTATTGACAAAGTTAGTTTAGTCAGACACATTTTTGGACATAAAAATACAGAAAATGTGAATATTAATAAATGCGATCAATGTGACTATCAAACTCTTAACAAAAGTTATTTTAATTCACACGTCCGCCGACATAAAAATCTCGGAGAAGTCAAATCGTTAAAATGCGTTCTTTGTGATTACCAGACCATTCACCAAAGTTGTTTAAACAGACACATGCGTGGTCATTAAAATCACCAAAATGTTATTATTAAAATACATTGAACTGCGATCATTATGATTATTAAACTTCTATGAAAAATAGTTTTAAACACAGGTCTTTTGACGTAAAAACGTAGAAGATGTGTTTAAATGTGATCAGTGTAATTATAAAACTTTACATTAAAGTTGTTTAAGAAAATACCTCCCAAAATTCCTCTATAAACAGGTCGCGATATTAAGCCATATTGGTTTGAAGTGTGTTGACGTCATGTCTCCCATTTTTCGGCCATGTTATTAAATAAGACAATATTAACATCAGTGCCGGAGATATACAGTTTATAGTATTATTAGAAGTGCTTACACAACAGGTTTTATTTATTATTAACTTGCAAACTCTTTAACTTTAAATAAAAAACATTTGAGATTACATCTTTCAACAAATACCACTTTCAAAACAATGCAAAATAAAATTCGCAAATTCTAGACGCCACTGGATTGATCATCAGCTCTGACTTTACCCAGTTTTGCCAACTTTTTCTATTTATTTTAACACTTTTTTTTTTTATTAACACGCTTTTATTAACTTGGAGTTGTAACTATCTATCTATCTATGTAACGGAATCTTTGAGCTAATTTTAACCAACTTCCAGCTATTCGATTTCTTTGAAACTTTGCACACGTGTCAAGGACCGATGAAGATGCAATAATTTAAAAACAATTATCCGTTATCTTTTTTTTTTGGATCTCAGAGGAAAAAATTCCATTATATTATAAAAACAACACCTAGGATGCCATCTGTTGGCAACATTTCAAACTTTGCTATTAAATGAAGAAATTTTTGGTTTTTACACAATTTGGTTAGTTGCACCATTGGTGTTCAATTTTTTATGAACAATAAAAATATAGGGTTAACACGGTGTTCAATTTTATGAACAATAACAGTTAATAAATGCCGTTAACTACCTTTTTTATTAGCAGGTTGTAACTATCTGGCTATGTAACTTGAATCTTTGAGCCTAATTTTAACCAACTTCCAGCTATTCGATTTCTTTGAAACTTTGCACACGTATTAAGGAAACATGACAATGCAATAATCTGCAAACAGTATCCCGTTATCTTTTTTGGATCGCCAGGAAAAATTCCATTATATTATAAAAACAACACCTAGGTTGCCATCTGTTGGCAACATTTCAAACTTGCTATTAAATGAAGAAGAAATTTTTTGAGTGGGTTGCAATATATTGGCAACGGTCCAAACATTGCCTGGATTGCCATCTGTTGGCAAAATTTCAAACTTGCTACTTAATGAAGAAGAAATTTTTTAGTGAGTTGCAATCTGTTGGAAAAAAATTTTAAGAATTTTGCCATACTCTTGTTGTTCATTAAAAAAATTTTTTCGCCATTTGTCAAGTAACAGAAACTAAAAAAATGAAAAATAATTAATAGTTTAAAAAAACTAAAAAACACGCTTTTATATGCTGCAACCGAACTAAAAATTAGAAAATAATTTTTCATTAAAAAATATTGTCATTTCATAGTAAAAGCGTGGAGTGATAAATATATATATTAAATGTTATAATTATTATATTTGCAAATATCTATGATGGAAAAGTTATGAAAAATAGTAAAATGCACCCCCACGCTTTTTACTATGAAATAATATTTTTAATGAAAAATTATTTTCTAATTTTTTTAATTCGGTTGCATATAAAAGCGTGTTTTTAATTTTATCTATTAATTATTTAAAATTAAATTGCATTCCTCCATTTTTAATAGTCCAAAGTTATGGCGAATGCGCCGGGCAGTGTTTCATGGCTTGCTTCTCTTTTTAAAGGAAATCTTCGCAATTTATTTAATAAAAGGTGTAAAATACATAGAAAACGGAGTTTTAAAATGTGAATATCAAATATTGTGGGCCACTTTAGCTTTAAATCAAGAATTTTGTGCAAAAAGAAGGGTTAAATATAGTAAAAATACAATAAGTTTGATTTTCCACTTTGATGATGGATTCCAAAAAAAATCTTTTAGATTCGTGATCAGCGCCCCAAAAACCCCATATGCCAAATTTCATCAAAATCGGAGTTGCTCCCACTTTCTAGACAATTACTTTTATTCTAAAGCGGCCCACAGACGATCAATATTATTGGGCAAAATATTGTATAGTTATATTGCTAGTCGTCTCCAAACAGTGCGATATATTTATGCAAAGACTATATTTATTATATTGCACAATAACTAGCTTTGTTTTGTAACTACCGGTTAAAACATGGATAAGAAAAAAGTAGCTGTTTAAAACATTTTTGAAAATAAGAAAAAATCTTTATTTCTTTCTCTATTGCTTTTGAACCCGTATTTGTGTGTTTTTGTAAAACAAATACTCTTTCCTATTTGAAAACTGAAATAATTGTGCAATATTACCCACACACGGCACATTAAATCACTATTGCACAATAAAAATCAAACTGTTTTTGATTGACACAATATTTTGTACAAGCTTTCAATATAAACCACAAACGGTCAATAATATTGTACAATATGAAATTATGCAATAATATTGATAGTCTGTGGGCCGCTTAACATATTTTCTGCAAAAAAAGGAATAGCATAAAGCATGAATGAATGCAATGGCAAACTTTTGTATGGAATAAAATGTTTAATCTAAAATACCTCAGAAACGGTTGCTTGAAGCGAAAGTTATCCAGTTTGCCTTTTTTGCAAAAAGTATGCGAGAATAACAGTTATTCACTAGAATCATAATATACTAAGGCAAAAAAATAATGACACTTGGAAAAAAGCAAAGTACTGCATGTGGCTCCCCTACATTTAACAGTAAAAATATGAGTAGATTTCGATTTACTATTAAAAAAAAACCATATTCTACATTTGTTAAAAAATCCAATAATAAATAAAATATTTAAAAATAACTACAATAAAATAAAAACTTGGACACCCTGTATCTCGCAAACGATTAACTTTTCGACAAAGGTAATCTGCGTTAGATCTTTGTATTTTGGCCCAAGGAGTCTATGGTATCATTTGGTATAGGCCTTTTAGAGACACCCTGTGTATAAATTAACCTTGGTATATCCTATTTTCGAAAAGACCAATTCAAATCAAACCTTGTCTGGCATATAGAAGTCTCAAAGATGCTGATATGCTTGATGCGATCAGTATAATTCTCTGTAAACATGCTTTGAAAAGACATTTTCTATTTTCTTCTTCAACATAAAAATTCTTAATATGTAAAATGTGGCCAGTGTAATTGTAAGTCTTTTTCAAAATGCTTCTTAAAGAAGTACCTTGTTTGGCATAAAAATCTTAAAAATGTTGATATTAGTGCTGGTAACCAAAACCGGTTTTTTGGTTAACAGCAGTTTTGGCTAAAATCGAAAACCGGTTTTTGGGTAACTGATTTTTGTTAGTTTTGGTTTGGATATCGATATTTCGGATGTAACAATAATGCCGAGTTTCACAATATATGGTTACCATCACTTTTGGGTTACATATTTTGGCATCACCAATCACATTTTGGTATTTCGTTGTTTCTATGGTAACAAACCTATGGTTAGTGTTAACCAAATATTGTGAAACTGGCCGTAAAAATGTTCATCTGCGTTGGATTTTTTGTCTATATCTTATTCCTCAAAAGTATTAATAATAATAAATACACTACTAATAACATACTTAACTGAAATTTAAAAATCACGGCATCCCCTTTTTTATTTTTTTAACCAATTGTGATGTGAATCGACTCCCAGTTGTGTTAGTTATTTCAAGAATAGGTGCACAAAGACTAAAGTGAAGTTGGCTACAAAAGCTGACTGTCTGTTGAACTGTCATTACAGAAATGACGTGGAATTTTGTAACTAATTGTAAAATTGTGATATTTAAAAATAAACCAGTCGCTGCACAACCTTCAGCAAGAAACCTCGTTTTATTACACCAATGAACAAAACAAAATACCAAAAATTGAATACCTATTTATTATTAAAAAATAGAGGAAAAACATATTTTTATGTAATTATTTGTAATTTGTATGCTAACGTTTAAAAACCTAAAATTTTATTAACTGTTTCATTTTAAAGAATATAATAAGCTGATTATTATTATTGTTGTTGTCAACCCAAAAACGATTTATCAAAAATAATCGGCCTGTCCGATTTTCGGTTAAAGATGGTACAAAAACCCGTTTTTTTCTCGGTTTTTAAAACCGTCTTGGGTTTTTAAATTTGGTTTTTAAAATCGAGTTATTCATTCTCTTGGTTTTTGCCAGCTTTAGTGATTAATACGTTTAAATGTAATTATTGTAATTACCAAACAAAAATCAACAAAATTTAAATTAGGTGATCAGGGCAATCACTTGATCGAACCACCTTGCCTAATTCATCGCCCTGGAATATGAAACGCATTACCGGGATTTCACATGCCAAGTGTAAAAATAATCCTTCGTTAAATAAATGAGTTAAGAGAAGCGAAATTCTTGTGTTAGCGTAGACTTTTGTTAATTTAAATTTTAAAATAATGGATAGTTTTCTATTTTTGTCAATATTAATTCTAAAATAATGTTTCCTTTTCTACTTTTGTCAATTTAATTTTAAACTAATGTTTAGTTTTTTTCTACTTTTGTCATATTTAAATAAGTAAATAAATACAAATTTTATTTATGAAAGTTATATTGATATTATTTTTAAGTGTCCGTGATTATATTTTAGTCCGCGGGATCCAGCAAATACCTGGATCCCCGGTATCGAAAATGGCCAGTTCTGCAAATACCCGGATTGAGAATTTCCTGTGGGATTGCATTCCCTATCTTGTGAGCTGCAGTAAAAATTAATCTTCAACATAAAGTTGTGTTGTTTTGAAACCAAATAAATCTTTATAAGTGCCACTCATTATAAATAAAATAATTATGTTTATGTTATATTTAATTCCTTTCTTCTACCACTATACCTATTCTAAATCGCAAGCTATTCGTACAGTCTAGTGGTAAGGCTGCCTCTAGAGTAGGCGTATGTTTGAAGGTCTCCCCTAATGTGCTGGCGAATGGCGTGACATGAGGTGTGTGTGTTTGGCATAACGAAGAGTTATAACTAGTTTAACTTTTTCCGTTTGGTATCGCCAGTGTAATTCAGGGTGGCTTTCCAGTGACGAAAATGATGTTTGTGCTTCACGCTCCAGGGCTTGAAGCTCTTGAACTGCTCTAAAAAGTTAGTCACTGGGAACGCATCCTTAGACAAGGAAAGCTACTCCGTTTTTCTTTCCCCTTGCCCCTCATGCACCACCCCTCTTTTGGTTTTTGTGCTTCAAACGTGTTTTTTATGGTTAAGGATGGATTTTTAAAATTATTTATTTAAAATGGAATTAGATATGAAAAAGAGATTATTATTATAAAGCCAAGAAAGGTTAAAAACAACGAAATTTTAAAATTTCTTAAAGTATCTATCTTTCCTTGTCTAAGGATGCGTTCCAGTGACTAACTTTTTAGAGCAGTTCAAGAGCTTCAAGCCCTGGAGCGTAAAGCACAAAAATTTTCGTCACTGGAAAGACACCTGGACTAGGTGTTTGCATCCAGTTCTCGTTTTAACTAGTTTTAACTCAACTACACCTATTTTCGAGGTTGTGAAGTAAGGTACATTTTATTAAAACGCTAATTCTTGTCGAATGAAGTCTTTGGACCCCTCGTTCAAACAAGTATAGAGTACAAATAACCCAAATACGTAATAAAATTATTTGCTTATTAATAAAAGTCTTTTTGAATTTTTGAAATTTGTGACATAACTCAGTTAAACGCGTTTAGCATCAAAACTTTTTTTAACTTATTTGCATTTTTTAGTCCTCCACTACAATCCACTACACTACACTTTTCACTATGTCAAACACACCTTCACTCTGTGTTCCTTTTTTTCATCAGTGACTGCATAGAACTGAAAGAGTTCTTTTAGAGGTATGGTAGCTGGCCGGTCGCATTGGCAGAACTGTGAAAGTTAAAAAATATTCGGAAACATACAAATCTTTTAGGGCCTAGTAGGTGGAAAAAGGACCATGTCCCAATGCAAATAATATAACAACTTGCAACAATTAACAGATGTGCTCTAGAAAAGTTAAAATCACAAGGTGATCTGCATATAGCCTACCTAACTTTAGGTCTTACTTACCACTACCCAGTACAAAATACCTTTAAATAAAAGAATCCTTTTAATTTGCAAGGTAAAGCTCCACATCAAACGTGAAATAAGGGTTCCGGTCTGACAGAAGTGTAAGATCGGCTTTCTGAAATACCCTTGTTCGGAAAATTAAACGTTTTGTTCTTGTCCCGGTTGTCAAATCCCTATGTAGTTCGAATTTTTAATTTACAATTACAACCAACTAACCTATTTTTCCAATCTATCATAATTTTATAATTATACAATACAATTGGGTGCTACAAAGCTCGACTATCCAGAGGTTCCAACGACAAAGTCCTGGAAAACTTATAAGCGACATCGCTTATATGATCGGAAGGGAGAGAGCTGGCAATTGACTTGCATCAACGCCAAAAACAAAGCAGTATCCAGTATAATTATACTAATTTGGGTGTTGCATTATTTTTTCACGATTTTTATGTTGTCTTATTTCTAATTTCTACTCTTGTACTTAGTCAAGTCTTTATCACAAAGGTAGTTTTTAAAAACTTCACAATGGAAACTAGCCCTAAGGAGATATCGAGTATTTCGAATGGGCTGGTCGAATTAGAACCGAAACACCTTCATGAAGAAAGTGGCATCAATAATGATAAAGTTAAGTGTTTCGAATTTCTTTCTATTAAAAAAGATATGTCTGAACAAGAGGATAATTATCCCTTTACAGAATTAATTAAAAACGAGATTGATCGAGAGATTGATGATCAAGCAGATTTTTTTATAGAACATAAACCTTCTACCTATTCCATTGTAAAGTTAGAACCAGAGAGCAATAGTGTTAAATTGGAACACTTTCCGAGAAAAATGAACATGCAAAATATTTCAGATTCTTCTGGCATGGAATTAAATAGGTAACTTAATATTACCTTATATCAATTCTGATCTTTAATATAATTGTAAATTCATATAATTTAACTTACGGGTTTTACCTTGTTCTACATTCTTATATGATTAAGTTGAATGTACGTATAAGTAATGTTATATGATTTAAAATAGTTACATCAATTTTTAAAAATAGATTTGAAAAAGAAAATTGCAAATTTAAGTTTTATTTTATTTTTTATTTAATATTTTTTAATAATAATGTTTAATTATAAAATTATTTTTGTTATTTTAAGATCTAACTATTTCTCTGCTGAATCAACACTGAAAGATGTAAAACCACAAAAAAACACCACAATAACACGTAAAACAGTTTTATTTTATTTTTTTATTTAATATTTTGGTAATTTTCTAGAAACCTGCGGCGGTATACGGGGTTTTTGGGGCGCTGATCACGAATTTTTTGGCGGAAACGTTTCGTTCTTGAGATATTCATCATCGGACTTGAAATTTAAACTAATCCTATTTTTACAATATTCCCCCTTCTTTTTGCACACAATTCTTGATTTAAAGCTAAAGTGGCACACAATATTTGATTCTCACCTTTTAAAACCCCTTTTTGTACGTATTTTACATTAAATTGCATAGCTATACTTTGAATCATTTTAATCCCAGTGTGCCATGAAGCCCTATGTGTATATGGTTGCCGCATTATCAAAGAAAAGCCACGCAATTTAATGCAAAAATAATGTAAAAAACGTCGAAAAACGGGGTTTTAAAAGGTAAAAATCAAATATTGTGTGACACTTTAGCTTTAAATCAAGAATCGTGTGCAAAAGAAGGGGGAATATAGTGAAAATAAGCTTAGTTCAAATTTGAACTTTGATGATGAATATCTCGAGAACGAAACGTTTCCGCCAAAAAAATCAGATTCGTGATCAGCGCCCCCGTATACCAAATTTCGTAAAAACGGAGTTGCCGCAGGTTTCTAGAAAATTACCAATATTTTTTCTTAATATATGGATTATAAAATTATTTTTATTATTTTAAGATCTAACTATTTCTCTGCTGAACCAACACTGAAGGATGTGAAAGTAGAAAACACCCCAATGACATGTAAAACTGAAAAATTAAATGAAATTATGTTAGAACAGTGGAATATAGAAAATGAGGAAGTTGACATTAAGACAGAAGACCTAGAACTATCCCAAAACAGGTAGATACCCTTTTTAAAATAGCTTTAAAGGTTATATAATGTTCGCCAACTGAGTCTAGCCAGATGGAAAGAATGCGGTAAAAAATGAAGTTTCTTTTAAGATGTTCCCAGTTTTTCATCCTAATGCTGTAAACCTATTTTATACTTTTTTAAATATAATATTTCATATTTTATAAAGTACTTGTTTACACCTTTTTATTGATTTATTTTTAATTCCTTAAAGGTATTTTATTTTATTGCTCTATTTTCTTAGAGGAACTGATTATACTATGCTTTAATATTCATATTGCCCCTAAAATATTTTTACATTCTTAATTTCCGACAACAATACTGCTCTACCAAGATAAGCACTCAAATAATGTTTACTGATTGGTTGGCGCTAGAACAAGCCTCCAAAGAGGTGGATCATTGCATCAACATAGACGGGGAATGGTTTAGAATTTATTGTACTTACCATACCCGGGTTTTAAAATATTTATTTTTTAATAACAATTTTTAGTATTGTGGTGTTGTGTGGGTATTATAATGTATTAAGTAATTCAGTATACCAATTTGTGCAAATAAATTGGAGCATGTAAACTAAAATCGTATACTTGCGCAAGCAAAAAGTTTGGCTTGTGTAAAAGCTAAATGGTCAGATAATTTGCATGTGGTTGGTGCTAATGCATGAACGTGTAAACGACATACAAATTCAAGACATGCTTGGTGAGTAAATAATAGCTGTATTGGCGTGAATGTGGCTTTAATTTATCATATTCTTTTTGATGGGTCTTTAATATTATTTGTTTTTTTTTGTGGTAATAATAATGTCAGTAAAAGAAAAAGAATTTCTTTTGGAATTTATTAAGCTCTATTCTATTATTAAATTAATATAAAAGTAAGTGGTTCTTTTTTCAATCCAACTCTTTTGCGATATTCTAGGTTTTTTATCTTTCACTATTTTTTCAATTTTTTAATTAAACAAACACCAGCTAATGCTAACAATTCATTAAAAATTTATAAAACAACGTTTTGGGCACTCCTATTTCTGTCCGTTATCAAGTGTAAACTGTAAAACGGACGGAGATAGGACTACCCAAACGTTGTGTGAATAGTTATAAATAAAGACAGTGGAAGTCTGGAATTCCTTTAGTGTCACTGATGCTATTAGTTATATTACTGAGATGCTATTCTTATTACAATTAAAAATATTTAGATCTTGGCAATTTCCACTACATTTTCAAAAATAAATTTTTGCTTACATATTTTTATCATATTTAAACTGTTAAGCAATCATTTATTCTCACGCCTCTGATTAGACTCGATAATGCAGAATTATTATTTCCCCTGCCTTCTTGCGTCGTCTGGCTCGTTTCAGTGGGCGAACTTTACATTACATCGGTATGTTTGGATATATCCTAATATTTTGGCATAAGGTATCTTTGGTTTTTCTTTGTTAGTTGACACCCTGTATTAGTGATCGGCCGATACGAATTTTTTGCCGATACCGATAATCGGCCGATATCGATATTGTATACTGTAAAGCATTTTTGTCAAATATTGCTATACACAGTTAGAAAAAGAAATAAGGCAACAAATTTATAGGTTATTTAGAAAATAATAAAGGTCACAGTACATTTTAAAGAATTAATACCAATAAATAGCAAATATTAGTAATTGATTTTTTTATATTCTTTATTTCTACCTAAAACAAGATTATGGCAAGAAAACTTTTAGTTTTTTGGCCTTCAAGTTATTATTTTTATTTTAAAATATTTTAATTTTAAGCAATATCATTTTAATTTTATTATGTGCATTATGTAAACTAACAATGTAATCAATATTACTTAAGCCTTTTTTTGGTATATAATTTTGTGTTTGTTAGCTGTAAAGAAAAAACCAAAGAGTTAGTAGACTATTATTTTATTCTTTAACTATGCTCAAACTACATAGGTCTTATAAATATGCACCAACCATACATTGATGAAGTTTTAAATGTACCTTGGTGCCTAATTAAGCATTTGTCTGTTTTTCCTTGTACAAAATGTAGATGGAAAAATAAAAAAATTAAAAGTTAATTTATCTCAAAATTAACTTTACATAGTTAATTTAGATACACCCTTCTGAATTAACAGGGCAGAACTTTAGTGTAATAAAATATAATAAAAAAATATAAAACTAAAATATGTCATTTTAAAGTTTACCTTGAGAAAAGGAAAAGAAAATCTAAATTGAACCCATTTTTATTTATTTACTTTGCCACGATTAAAATTTTTTGTATTGTCCCCACTTGTATTTTGATTTCTTAAATTTATGTAATCATATTATCAATAGGGTGAAAACATACAGGAATAACAAAAGTTTTGTATTAATTACACCTAATAAAACCATTTCATAAAAAAAAATCATATTTCATAATGTAATTTTAATAGTTTTGATTCCAATTTCAAGGATGCTCCGTTTAAATTTTTTTGTGTTCCAGCATGTTGGTTAGTTGTTTTGACGATAAAAAACATCAAAATCATTTACATGAAAAGCAATCTGATAATCAAGAATTACCGAAACGAAGAATAAAGAAGCCGTTTACTCATGAAATAAAAGCTAATCAAAGGTTTAAGTGTTCTTATTGTAATTATCAAACTCGTTATAGATGCAGTTTACAGAGGCACATCCTTAGACACAAAAATCCAGAAGATGTCAATTTCTTTAAATGTGATCGCTGTAGTTATCAAACTCTTTACAAAGGTCATTTAAAAACGCACATTCTCCGACATGAAAAACCGGAAGATGTCAATTTGTTTAAATGCGATCATTGTGATTACCAAACTATTGACAAAACTAGTATAAACAGACACATTCTTAGACACACAAATCCCGAAAATGTCACTTTATTAAAATGCAATCAATGTTATTTTCACACTATGGACAAAAGTACTTTAAACAGACATATACGCCGACATAAAAATCAAGATGTTAATATGTTTAAGTGCTATCATTGTGAGTTTCAAACTTCTAACAAATTTAGTTTAAAAAGACATGTCGTTAGACATAAAAAGGTAGAAGATACTAATATGTTTAAATGCGATGAGTGTGGTTATCAAACTTTATATAAAAGTTGTTTAAAAAGGCACGCCCTTCGACATAAAAATCCCCAAGATGTCGATTTGATTAATTGTGATAATTATGATTACCAAACTATTGACAATAGTAGTTTAAACAGAGACATTCTTGGACATACAAATCCCGAACATGTTAATTTGTTTAGATGCGATCAGTGTGACTATCAAACTCTTGACAAAAGTAATTTAAAATCACACGTCCTCCGACATAAGAATCCCCAAGTAGTCAGTTTCTTTAAATGCAGTTGCTGTAACTATCAAACTCTTTACAAATGTAATTTAAAAAGCATATTCTTATACATAAAAACCCCGAAGATGTCTGTATGTTTAAATGCGATCAGTGTTCCTATCAAACTTTTGATAAAAGTTATTTCAAAACACACGTCAGCCGACATAAAATTCCCAAGAAGTAAAAAAGCGTCAAGATGTTGATTTGTTTCAATGCGATCTTTGTGATTATCTGTTTATCGACAAAATTAGTTTAGAAAGACACAATCTTGGACATAAAAATCCCGAAGATGTTAATATTGTTAAATGCGATCAGTGCGACTATCAAACTCTTGACAAAAGTAATTTAAAAACACATGTCAACCAACATAAAAAATCCCAAGAAGATAATTTTTTAAATGCGATCGGTGTAATTATCAAACTTTTACAAGAGCAATTTAAAATCGCACATTCTTAGACATAAAAATCCTGAAGATGTCACCATGTTTAAATGCAAACTCTGTTCTTATCAAACTATTGATAAAGGTAGTATAAACAAGCACATCCGCCGACATCAAAATCTAGATTTATTTAAATGCGATCAGTGTGACTTTCAAACCCGTTATAAAGATCACTTAAAAAAGCATGCTTTGCGACATAAGAATCCAGAAGATGTTAAGATGTTTAAATGCGATCAGTGTGATTATCAAACCCGTTTTAAAGAACTCTTAAAAATGCATGCCTTGAGACATAAAAGTTCAGATGATGTTATCAAGTTTAAATGCGATCAGTGTAATTATGAAACTGTATATAAAAGTTCTTTAACAAGGCATGTCCTGCAACATAAAAGTCCTGAAGATATTACCATATTAAACTGCGATCATTGTAATTATCAAACTTTACATAAAAGTTATTTAAAAATGCATGCCCTGCGACATAAAAATCCAGAAGATATAAATAAATTTAAATGTGATAACTGTGATTATCGAACTTATAGCAAAGGTTATTTGAATAGACACTTTATTAAACATAAAAATCCCGAAAATGTCACCAAGTTTAAATGCGATCAGTGTAACTATCAAACTCGTTACAAAGGTAATCTAAAAACACACGTTAGCCGACATAATTAAATTCCCTAAGATGTCAATTTGTTTAAATGCGATCGTTGTCATTATCGAACGAAGTATTTTAAACAAGTACATCCTTAGGCATAAAAATCCCGAAGATGTCACTCTATGTTTAAATGCGATCAGACCGGAGATTCTCGAATCACGAATACTAGTGTAATCTTCGATATTCATGGATTCTCGCATAAAAACATGTTTTTAGAGCGACATTAAGTTTTACGTTGATCACGCATTCGACAATGTGAAGTGAGATTCGAGAATAGACCCGCTGTGTGACTATCAAACTTTTGATAGAAGTTATTTGAAAACACGTCCGCCGACATGAAAATCCCCAAGATGTCAATTTGTTTAAATGCGCTCATTGTAATTATCAAACTATTGACAAATCCTGTTTGGACACCTCCCCGCACAAAAGGAAATTCCAAGATTATAGTATGTTTAAATGTAATTACTATGATTATTAAAGCTCAAGCAAAAAGGTACATGTGCAGTACTTGGAAAGGAGACGGTCTAACAGGTGTATGACACCATCACGTAGAGATTAAACAAAAAATGCCGGAATGTAAACAAGGTGACGCATCATTCCCACTTCCCACTATTTTGTTGCTTTATTGGCCTATATACATTTTAATTTGGCTGAACGTGTGTAGAAATTCTGAGGATTTTCGTATATTTAAATGTAATCAGGCTCATTATCACAGCATCAAATACGACAAAAAATCCCTAAAATGTCCATTTGTTTAGAAAAATGCAGATTAAAGCTGCACTTAATTGTGCCTATAATGGCCAAATGGTACACCAAGTCTACTACTTGTTAATCCTTCCGATTTTAAAATATTGTTTTATTTCTTTCTGTATTATTGTAATTTTTATTATTTAATTAATAAATATATTTAATTGCTTTTTTAGTTTACTTTCTGTTCCTTTTAGTTAATTCTAGTTATACAGGGTGTCTCTAAAAGGTGCGGAAAAAAGATACTACAGATTCCTGAGGGTAAAATATGACGATCTAACCCAACTTCCTTAGTTCAAAAGTGGATGATTTCGGAGATACAGTGTGTTAAAAATTTATTTTGGTTTTAGTTTTTTGTATTGTGTATTATAGGTGTATTGTCACAATATAGGGTTAGTAGAAAAACCGGAACCAAATTTTGTGCCAAAGAGTAACTGAACATGAAGAATTCAACCGACTATCGGTCACTTCCACTCGCATAGATCGTCGAAAGTCACTAAATACCGGTTGTATTTTTTTTTTTTTTTTTTTGACAACTTGTGACATCTTTAATTAATAATTTTCAGTTTTTGAAAAAATCGTAAGACAATTGTGGTTGTTATTAAATAAAATGCTTACTCCAACTGCGTCGGGATAAAGAATACATGTTAAATGTAGATATTCGATTGCAAATTATTTCGAAATTTAGCTCCGCAAGGACTATTAAAATAAAATCCTCTATATAAAAGACATAGTGTGTATACGGATGGACCTAACTACACCTGTTTTTTTTTATTATTTTTAATATTAAAAAAATATTGTTCATAAAAATGTTTACTTTGTATGAAATGCTAAAAGCTATAATAAAAATTACTCTATGATATACAGGACAGGGTGCTTGAAAATCGCAAAAATATTATTTTAAAAAATAAAAAGATATATTTTTTTAAATGCTTAATAAAAAAAACATAATAAAGTAATTAAAAGTCATTTTTTTTCTTATTGATTATCATTACTTGGAAAAATTAAAACTAAAATATCTTTTTTATAAATTGATTGATGATCACATCTCTAATTTCTGTTCACATGAAGACTAGGCATCAGCAGGGGATTCTTAACTTCTCGTTACGAGACGACACGGTCGGTATCGTTCTTGGTATCCCAACCTAATCGGCCTTATTTTCTCATACGTAGATAATTAATAGGATAAAGACTTCTTTAATAAGAATAGTTATGGATCTCAGGAGATATCGACTCATGTGTCAAATAAGTTAAGAATCACCATTCCGTTACGACTCGAGGCAGCGGTTAAGAATCCGCTTGCAGATCGCCTTTTTGAATTGACCTAATTCGAGCTATTAGGCATTTGTATATTTTTCCTGTCATCGAATGTTTATCTACTTGTAAATGACAATCGGAAGGTGGTTGAATTTTGTTATTTCTTTATTTATTTTTATTTTGATATGCATTAAACTTAACTAACATCGCTTTTTTTCTGGTTACTTCTCGTGTTTTTTTAATGCTTTTCTTAATGTTCAGTTATCCAATATTTTACGATGGAGAACGGCGATAACGAAGGTTTATCACCCATTTCAAAGGAAGTCGTCGAAGGAGGGTTAAAAAATTACAGAATGAAGGGTGCAACAATAGTAATTCTATATCATTTTCTTTATCTCCTTCCATTAAAAACGAAAATCCTGAGACATTGGATAATTATTCCTTCGTGGAATATATTAAGAAAGAAGAGGATGATCTTGGTGATTTAGTTGGGGAAAATACAACTACTAATGGTTCCATAATAAAAATAGAGCCAGAAAGATATGTTTCTGACACTAAGCACTGCCCACGCTTTAGTAATAAAGACGTAAAATCCATTTTGGATCCCTTTTTCGTCGATATAAATAAGTAAGTTGTTATTCGTTGTGTGTATGACTATTAGGGTGGTCCTTAATTAGGGTATGTTTTTTACAATGGTTCTGAATATATAGAAATTCAAATTTTTCAAATATATGGAAAAAAAATCGTGCCAAATTGTAGCTCTTAATTTTGAAATGGTGATAATCCCGCCAACACAACAGCCATAGTGTTATTTCTGGTTAGTGTAAGAAATTAACTTGAAAAAAGATCTGATATATCTTTGGAATATTCAATGTTTTTTTGTGATGAAATAACTTTTGAATCAAGTAAATTTGAATCATAAAGACCTTCGTAGTGTGTTAAAGTAACAAGAAGAATTGTCATGTGTAGATTTGGCACGTTTATTAGTGAATAACTTATTAAATTCCAAAATAATAACAGATCTTTTTCCATGTTAATTTTACTTAACACTTTGGCTGTCAATATATTTTTTAAATTAAATATCTTGGTTTTCTAGAGTCAGTTCTTTAGGTACACTTGAAGACTGGAAAGAAAAAAACGAGGAGGTAGAAATTAAAGAGGAAAAGTTGGAACAAATCTGAAAGAAGGTAGATATCTACTTTAACAGATGTGTTGATTGTACACATGCTGGGCGTCCCAAGTCTATTTACACATGAATTACCTTTGCATCTGTACAAGATACAGAAAAAGAACTTGTTTTAAAAAATGTTTGTTTGAACACAAATTTTATTATTATTAACAGTGTTAGAAAATATAAAAAGTGTCTAACAAACCAAATTTTCATTGTCAACTAAGTATTTTTAACATAATACCTTGTATATTTTAACCAATTTTAACCTAATTAATTATTCATCAAAAATTTATAATACTAGTCAATTATTGCTGATATCAACATGCTGTTAATATCCCAAAAACCAGCTATAGTTCAATCAATAAAGAGGTGTTCCATTAAAAAAAATAAAAATGTCTTAGACAATGTATATTTACTAATACTGTCAATAAAATTAGTGTTTAAACAAAGAAAAAAAGTTATATTACTTGAGTTTGTTTTTGTATCTTATACAGGGGCGTGTATAAATAGAGTTAGGACACCCTGTATATTACATATGTAATTATTTAACCAATTTTGGTATAAAGATGTTTTTTGGGGCGCTGATTATGAATTGCAAAACATTTTTAGTCAGAGATGTTTTTGTTTCGACAATATACATATATGTATATCACACTTTAAAAAACAAACTAACCTTATTTCCAGTATCTTTCCCCTTTTTGCACACAATTCTTGATTTACAGCTAAAGTGGCACACAATAAATAATATATACCTTTTGCCTGCAGTGTCAGCGCTGTTTGTATATTTCCAAGTTTTTTGTGTTTTTAGAACATTGGCTAATTACATTAGTCAAGAAGAACATAAAGATCGTACAATCAGAAATGATCATCAAGATATGAAAAAACGCAACTTAAAGAAGCATGCCGTTTGCTCTAAGAAAAATGATAAAGTGTTGAAATGCGATCAGTGCGATTTTCAAACCTTTTGGAGGGGCAGTTTGAGGGGACATCTTTCTTGGCATAAAAAATTTGAAGATGTTCATTGGTTTAAATGTAATCAGTGTGAATATCAAACTCCTTACAAACGTAATTTAAATCCGCATATTCAACGACATAAGAATACCGGAGATCTTAGGTTTAAATGCGATCAGTGTGATTATCAAACTTTTTGGAAAAATGGTCTGAAGGTGCATCTTCTTAGACATAAAAATCCCAAAGATGTTAATAAGTTTAAATGTGATTATTGTGATTATGAAGCTGTTCTAAAAGGTAATTTAAAGAAACACCTTCTCCAGCATAAAAATCCAAAAGATGTTAATTTTTTTAAATGCGATCATTGTGATTATGAAACTATTTACAAAGGTAGTTTAGATAGACACGTTGTAAAGCATAAAAATCCAGAAGATTTAACTATGTTTAAATGTGATCAGTGTAGTTACCAAACTTCACACAAACGCCATATAAAAATGCATCTGCTTACTCATAAAAATCCTAAAGACGTCAAAATGTTTAAATGCGATCATTGTGACTATCAAACTTTTCGAAAAAACAATTTTAATACGCATATTCTTCAGCATAAAAGTCCCGAAGATGTTGAAAAGTTTAAATGTGATCAATGTGATTATCAGACTCTTCAGAAATGTAATTTAAAGTTGCATGTTCTTAGGCATAAAAATCCCGTAGACGTTAATATGTTTAAATGTGATCAGTGTAATTATAAATCTTTAGAAAAACGCAATTTACAGATGCATTTGCTTAGACATAAAAATCCCAAAAACGTCGAAATGGTTAAATGCAATCATTGTGATTATCAAACTTATCGAAAAAACAATTTAAATAAGCATCTTCTTCAGCATAAACGACCCGAAGATGTTTATATGTTTAAATGTAATCAATGTGATTATCAGAATCTTCAAAAAAGCAACTTAAAGGTGCATCTTCTTAAACATAAAAATCCCGAAGATGTTGAAACGTTTAAATGCGATCAGTGTAATTATCAAACTTTTAAGAAAAACTGTTTTAAGAGACATATCTTCTCATGCATAAAAATCCTGAAGAAGTTGCTACGTTCAAATGCGATCAGTGTGATTATGAAACTTTTCAAAAAAGCTACTTTAATAAACATATCCTTCGACATAAAAATATAGAATTGTCGATAAATTAAAAATAAGAATACAGGGTAAATTAAAAATTGGTCACAAAACTTAAGGCGACGGTTCTACATGGTAGAACAATAGTACAAAGTTCATATAGATTTTTGACATTGGTTTTCGAATTTAAACTTCAATTTTTTAATTCCTAATTTTCAAATTGTTTGCTATAAATTCATATTTGGATTTTATACAGAACTTGGCACTTATTTAGATCTCCATCCCTTTTGCGACGAAGCCCACAGCCAAGCATAATTTTTAGTATTGAACTTGTCTCACCTTTTTCACATTTATGTTTTTAATGTAATTTAATTTTACACATATTGTCGCACCTGTACCATATTATATGTTAAAGTGAATGGTTAGCTTCTGTCTTTATCTAGTAGCTCTATTTAAAAGAGATGGAAGACTCTTCGAGTGTAAGGCTACCGTAACTTATTGTTTTTTTTTGTTATGTCCGTGCCGGCCGATATAGTGGATCGGCCTCGGGTTTATTTGAGAGAGAGTCCAACCCAGGAGAAAAACGGCGGAGCGGAGGCGTAGCATAAAGAGATTCTGCTCCCGCACTCTGTAACTCGATAGAAAGAAGAAATAAGGGGGAAAGAAATTTCATTTCTATTTCTCTTCTGTACTCTGTATCATTCTTTCTAAATAGTTAGTAAATCTTCGGCAAAGGAAAAGTGATACACCACTGGACCTGAAAACGTTGTGTTCTTTAGTGGAAAGATGCATCCTTTATAGAAAAATGCAGTCTTTTTACTTATGTTTTATATATTTGGCATATTTATTTGTATTTTAATCAGTCAAAGTCTATTAAATTTCCGGATTGTAATAGTTTATTTTTTGCTTAATTAAAATGTATCTAGATTTTTTCTATTTTGTATAAAAATTAGAGGTAAAAAACAGCGACACGATCTGTGTGTAAAAGGAGAGAGGTTAGCGGGATAATATTAATCCATTCAAACTAGCAAAAGTTGAATATAGGAGGTGTTTTAGATTGTATGGTTTTAATGAAAAAATTAGTTTGTGAACTCACACCTCATCTAAAAATGTTCTCTCTCTCTCTATTTTTTTTCATGGTTTTTGTCCCTTCAGGTCCAATCGACCACTCTCCCCTTCCGGACTATGATTTCCAGGGCTTCATCGGCGGAAAATCGGGATAATCGAGCTCGTAGCTCCCAGACATTCCGAAAAAAAACAAACAATTCAACAATCGATGCAATGCATAAATTGTCGGCTGTCAAACCAAGATCTGCTACTGGTGTTACGTATAACCTTCACTTTCATTACTGACAGTTCCCATGGCACGCCCATCTATTTCCCGCCATTTGAGAAATACCTCGTGTTCACCAACAAACAGGATACCATCAGCTTATAGGAATCTTCGCTCACAGCGCTTTCCTTGATCCCCGAAGGTAAAAACCGTTCGTACGACACCTCTAGCCGCCACTCCGGGAAGAACTTTGTAGTCCTCTACGCACGTCCGCACTGTCCGGAGGTCAAACAAAGAGTCAACATCTAAATGTTAAAGTATAAACAAAATACAATATAACAACATAACTAACATAACATAAGTTAAACGAATATTTTTCCACAAATCACTAAATAAAATTGCGATCACAATTGCAATGGCGTCAATGTCCACGTGAACACCCGCTTATAAAAGAAAGTAAAATCCAAGTAAGAAGAGCGAGATCACTTTATACAAAACGCCTTACAATAGAGCAGGATAAATGACAAGAAATTTTTCGTTCGTATTGCCGATTCGTAAGTGCGGAACGAGCCGAAAGATTTTACAGAGTTATAAAAAAAGAGATAATATTTCTTTCTTGCGAGTTACCGAGTGCGGCCTCTGGTTTCTTATTGGCTGATTTTTTTAAGCCACGCCTCTCTCAGGCGTAAATCACGATTGAGAGGGCTTTTTTCAGTTGTAACTCAGTTAAATGTGTAATTACTTGCTATTTTGGTTGATTGTACCTATTTTAAGAAGTATTTTGTGACTTATTTTGTATTTATTTTTATAACAAGCCTTTTTAAGGGCTTATATATTATTAATTAATTTAAAGGAAAATAAAAAAATATATTTCAAGTACACTTCCTTTTTGCCAACTTCAATAAATTTGCCGACGAATAAATAGTATACATTTTAAATTGAAAAATAAAAATTTGTATTGTGACTGATAGTTAAAGTATGCTTCATTTAAATAAAATACATTGGTAGAAGGTATTTGTTTTATTCTTTTAATTAAACCTATTCATGAACACCTGCTTCAATAAAGTAGATTTTCGTAGTTAATGTGTATGCACATCGTGTCACTTCAATGCGGAATTTTACCAATGCGTTGAAAGGACAGACGATCTGCAGCAACAACAAAGCTAGTCTGATTAGTCATCCTATCCGAAATGTTTAAATAATAATAATAATAATACATGCAGCCATTCTTTGTCTAATCTCTCCCCGATAGTGTTTAGCACATTGAAAGTCAATTTGTTTTGAGCGTGCATACGTATATGTGATTAAGGTTCAGCCAAATTAAAATTTATATAGGCCAGTAAAGCAACAACAAGTATTCTTTGTCTAATCTCTACCTGATAGTGTTCTACACTCGTTAAACCGTCTCCTTTCCACCCATTGCCTGTTATAACTAAGTAACTAATGGCCAATACAAACTTGATATCAACACTTAGATCGCCTTTTTGAAATGACCTAGTTCGAACAATTATACATCTGGTTACTTTTCCGGTCATCGAATGCCTATCTACTTGTATTTGACAGTCAGCAGTTTTCAAGGAAAATAAACTTTTTAATAAGGAGCGCTCGATCCCATTTAAACGTATATTCGCTAAATTTTGTGACGTCATCTTTTCCCGTAATTCTTTGTTTACAATCGTACTGGAAGGTTATTTTCGAGGTTTTGGTGTTATATTATTTGCTTTTTAGTCATTAGACTTTTATATATGTTTAGTTTTTACTGTTTATAGGTAAATTGAGTAGTTATTGGTACTGCAGTTACAGAGAATTTTAAATCCTGTAAACAGGGGTCACTGACCTTTAGATATTTTTTTACAGGGAATTTACGTTTAAAAATCGTTATTAAGGATAAGATACAAAATAATGTTGTTTTAATGATCTTATTTTAGGGTATTCAAGTAGTGGTTTATTTTGTCAGATAAAAAATATTATGGCAAAAAGGTGACGTCACAAACATAACCTTTATTTTCGGACACATATAACAAATCAAGCGCTCCTTATTAAAAGTTTATCTTCCTTGTCCTTCGTCAAGTCAAAATGCCTCGATCAAATTGATCATTTAATCGGATCAAATCGAGGACAATCGGATGGGTCTAGATGTAATAAACGAACGATAAAGATTTCCTCGCTCTTCAACGGATTTAAATAAAGAACGGTTTCGTAGCGGTCAGATCGATCTGAGGTAATAACAGAACGCACCTAGTGTGGTCCGACAGATGATGCGACCTTGCAGTGCAAGGAAATTACGTTCTTGGGAAATTACAATTTTTTGTTAGATTCATGCTAAGCGCCCCAGAAAAACCCCGTATATATAAAAAAAAATTTAGACAATGAATCCTGTGAGTGAGCAATTTGAAAAAAAGATCCAAATTTCTGAAAGAGAGAGGAAGATAAATATAGGAGTGGCTGCTTTTCCGGTAATCGAGTGTATATCTATTCCAAATTCGTATCAGACCATTTAAAGTTGATTCAAAGCCCAAATTTTTTGCATTTCTTTTTTGTTTTATGGTTTTGTGACAAAAGCCAATGATTAAAACAAAACGTACATGATTTTGACATTTATGCATTATATGGTGTGATCTGTCTTTTCTTCTTGTGAAAATTGTGTAAAAATTGTTATCATCCAGAGCAAGTAAATGAGGTTCAATAAGTTAGGTTAATATTGTTTTTCTTTCTATGCTTTCACTGTGTTTTTTACACCTTTTTCAAATATTTAATATATTATAATGGAGAACAGCGGCCACGAAGAGAAATCGACCATTTCAAAAGAAATCGTCGAATTAAAGTTAGAAAATGTACATGAGGAAATAGGCTGTGACAAAAGGAATTCATTAACATTTTCGTCATCCTCTTTTATTAAAGTTGAAAAGTGTGGGGAACTGGATAATGATTTGTCCGTGGGATTAATTAAAGAAGAATACAATGATCCTGAGGATAATTTGTTTATAGAAAATAAGACTTTCACTAGTTCGATAATAAAAATAGAGCCAGAAAGACATGCTTTTCATATTGAACACTCTCCAAGCAATGCTAATAAGGATGGGAAATGTATTTGATCCTTTGGCGGATTTAGATAAGTGAGTAATTATCCAGGTATAAACAAGTTCGAATATATTTTTATTATATAGTCATATACAGTGTCGTCAGATATATGGACGCATATGGAATTTTGGAAATTTTCTAGAAACCTGCGGCAAATCCGATTTTAACGAAACTTGGTGTACGGGGTTTTTTGGGGCGCTGATCACGAATCTGGCGGAAATGTTTTGTTCTCGAGATATTCATCATCAATGTTCAGATTTCAACTAAGCTTATTTTCACTATAGTCCCCCTTCTTTTTGCACACAATTCTTGATTTAAAGCTAAAGTGTCACACAATATTTGATTTTCACCTTTTAAAACCCTGTTTTTCTACGTTTTTTACATTATTTTTGCATTAAATTGTGTGGCTTTTCTTTGATAATGCAGCAATCATACATACACATAGGGCTTTATGGCACACTGGGATTGAAATGATTTTAAGTATAGCTATGCAATTTAATGCAAAAATAATGTAAAGTACGTAAAAAACGGGGTTTTAAAAGGTGAAAATCAAATATTGTGTGCCACTTTTGCTTCAAATCAAGAATTGTGTGCAAAAGAATCCTGATCAACACCTCAAAAATCCTCCGTATACCAAATTTCGTCAAAATCGGAGTTGCTGCAGGTTTCTAGAAAAGTACCGGAATTTTTTTATTAAGCTGGTTTTACACTTATCAAACTTCTTGTCAAATATTTGATACAATTTGTCTGAAGACAGAAGTGTAAAATAAGAAATTATTTTACAAAATTCATTGAACCAAAAATATCATATATTATATCACAAGACCTATGAATTTAATCGATTAAACTACCCAAAAATATTTTGAGCAAGATTTTTTCTTGGAAAAGGGTTGAATGAACAATAATTTAATAAAAACACGAGACTTCGCAGCAGTTAAGGTTTTTATTTTAAAATTAAAAACTCGAAACCATGAAGTGGTCAAGAGTTTTTTAAATTATTGTCTATGAAACTATTTGCCAAGCAAATCTTGCAAAAATATTTGGGTAGTTTAATCGATTTGAATTTGTAGGTCGAGTGGTTTCCGGCTAGATTATTTCCTGAAAAACTTACATTAACGCCAACAACACAGAATTTAGCTGATAATAAAGTTTGACATTTTATATCAAATTTAAAAACTAGTTTGAATGACAGAAATTTATTCGTGGTTAAACAGCACATGTGATTTAATTACTTATCTAAACAAAATTTATCCGAAAAATGGTGGTTTCTGATTGGTTTATTTTCTAACGAATTTGACAAGGCGACCTTGAATTTTTTAATATCTAATTTTCTGTATTACATTATCAAATTTATTCAATGTAAACTTGGTCGAACTTATTTGACAAGAAGTTTGATAAGTGTAAAACCAGCTTTACACATTTCACAAAAAAAATTATTCTTGATTAAAGTTGCTGCTTCCTTTCAAACTCAAAATACAACTGTCAGAATTGAAATATCTTCATTTGTATACCAGGGAGATACAAAAATATGAAAATAGTTTAAGAGTAAAGTACCCATATTTCCTAGAATACATCAAAATATTATTTGGAAAAAGTATCTTAAATTAAAAGTAGGTGTCAAATATAAAGTCACAGCCACCTATCTCAAAAACCATTTTTTTTAATTTTTGCTATTATTTTTGGGCTACCCTGTATTCGAATGAAAACGATGCACTTTAATGTCAACCTTCTATCGGATATACTAGGTATGTAATGTAAAACTTCAGTTTCAATTAACAACAAACCAGAAAATAACTTAATAAGAATAAGTTTTAGAAAATACTCATATTTTTGTGTCCTGTATGTATCTTATTTTTTTCCGTATATTGTTTACTTTAAGAGAAAAAAAACATTTAATGCATATTTTTAAACCATAAAAGAAGCATTGAGGGATCTTTTCTTTAAAAACTAGGTTTTATAATTTTTAATTAGCAATTATGTAACAAAAATAATAAAAACTTATTTAAATAAGGTTTATATCACTCTTTTACTCACTGCAGTCTAAACTGAACTGTACATGTGCATTGTTGCGAAGATTGAGAGATGCACTTTTGTGTAGACAGTATACGCAGCTCTTATAAGTTATGGGATTCTGTTTTGGGGATCTTCTACTCATGCAATTAATATCTTTAGAACCCAAAAGCGTATTATCAGATGCATACTTAAAGTGGATCTGGAGCTTCTTGTAAACCCTATTTTAATAGCCTTGGCTTTTTAACTGTCCCTAGTCTATATTTCTTGGCCTTAGTAATGTTTGTGAAGAAAAATCCCCATTTATTCACTGTAAACTCCGATTTTTATTCCAACTCAATGACTATTGTCACCAGAGGCAGGAGTGATCTTAGTATTCCTTCTCATAATTCAACGTTCTTTGAGAGAGGACCTTATTACCGTGCTGTCAAGGCTTATAAATCCTTGCCACCTACCTTGTGTGAAATAGAGAATAAGGATTAATTTCGAAGGGCTGTGATACAGTTCTTGCAGGATAAGTGTTTTTACTCTTTTAATTTTGATTATTGATCATAGACTGTTAAACTGTTACTACATATTTTAATTGTGATGTCTGTTAATGATTTTATTACCACCTGTATTTTTGTATCATTTTAACTGTTTTTAATTATTTAACTAAATTTCTTAATTATTGATCATAATCTGTTCAACTATTACTAGATATTTTAATTGTGATGTCTGTTAATGATTTTATCATCACCTGTATTTTTGTTTTATTTTTATTGTTTTTACCAAATGAAATGATTTTAAATGAATGTAAGTTTAAACTATTTTTTATTTATTCTGTAGTGACGTTTCTTTGTCGTTGTAACAATGATTTGTGGAAATAAAGGATTTTTCCTCCACAATTTTTATAAATTGATTTAGGTTAGTCTTATCAACATCCAAATCACTCATATATTCATTAAACAAGGCGCACATGCGGTAAATTGGAGAATTTTTATATGTATTTATCCTTAATGGTTAATTAATGAATTATTTTAAATTAACAAAATGGGTAAATTAGCATCTGAATTATTGGACATATTGGTTTAAAATGTAAAGAGACAGGGGAAAAATGTCCTTAAAAATTTAATTCGAGAAAACTCTATGTTTAGTTTCGCAACAAGTTTTGTGTTTAGCATAGAAAAAGCATAAAAAGAACAATTTATTAATACTACTATTAACAAAGCCAATAAAGATTATGTGTTTTTTGTTAATAGTATCAAAAATCAGAATAATATTGCTTAAATAGCTGAAACTTTTGTAATTTTCATAGTGCATAGCAAAATAAGATTAGTTATACAAATAATACAGGGGTTAGAAAAAATATATGCTTTACCGCCGTATTGGAGTGCTGCAGAGCTGCAGTACCCTGTATAATTTTTAATTTTATAATAATCTCATTAGCAACCAAACGTATCACAACATAAAAACAATGTTAAAAGTGTCCTTATAGCCTTCATAACAAATTTTACAAATCTTATATACAACTTTCATAATCTTCATATCATGCTCAGGTCTTCTGAAAAGTAGTTTTTTTACCGATTTGTTCCATTTCTTAAATTATACTCTTTGGACAGCTTTTTTTTTCCAGATATTGATAATTGTATTTAGAATTTAAAAACACTTCAATGTTAATTTACCATTTATATAGAAAGTTCCACCATTGCATTGTATAAACACTCACTCACACCTTATTTTCATTTTTTACAGATTTGATAATGAAACTAAATTTGAAGAGTGCAAATTAAAAAACGAGGAAGTAGACATTAAGGAGGAAGATTTGGAAAAAACTGACATAAGGTATACTAGTTATGAAAACAGCTGCATATTAGGGTTTTTTGCTATTTTAATTTTTTCTAAAAATGATTGTTGCCCACTAATTTTAAACACTGTTCTGATACAAAATATGCGGTTTTTAATTAATTATAAGTAAAAAAGGTTGCAAGACCAAGGAGTTAAAAAAAAAGACCGGGCAAAATAAAATCAGGAAAATGCGTTTGTGTACTTCAAGATCACATACAAAATTAGTAATGGTTATAATTATTATTATTATTTTTTTTTGTTAAAACAGGTATATGTTTTATTTATTCTTTATAGGTTAAGCAAAGACTTATTAATTCAAAGTAAATATAACTATGGCTGAAGAACTTCGGTCAATGGCTAATTGGGAAACCAATAAAAAACTTTTAGTAGTAGTTATACTCCTACTACTACCTTTTTAACTTATTTTTTTACATAAATAAACAAAACTTTAAATTCATAACTTCTAAATAGAAAAAAAACGGCAAGAGAACATAAATTATATGATATAAAAATTTAAAAAGTATTTGGCAACATTGCAGATATATCAAAAGTAAGTAAATTTAATTTACCTCTATATATTATTCATGTGTTGCCCATTGTTTATGTTTAAAATGCAATTAAATTGTGTTTACTGAAAGCAGAAATACTACATAAAGCATAACAGATTTTTTTTTTGTTTTTAGGATGTTGCCTAAAAGCATTAGTCAAAAAACACCTAAAGTTTGTAGAATCGAAAACGTACACCTAGAAATACAGCAACGGAACTTAAGGGAGCCCGAAAAAGTAAATATGTTTAAATATAATCAGTGTGATTATCAAACTCTTCAAAAACACATTTTGAAAGTGCATCTCAGGCATAAAAATCCCAAAGATGTTAAAAAGTTTAAATGCGATCAATGTGATTATCAAACTCTTCGAAAATACAATTTGAAATTGCACCTTCTCAGACATAAAAATCCCGAAGATGTTAAAAAGTTGAAATGCGATCAGTGTGATTATCAGACTCTACAGAAAGTCACTTTAAAGAGGCATCTTCTCAGGCATAAAAACCCCGAAGATGTTAAAAATTTTAAATGCGATCAGTGTGATTATCAAACCTATTGGAAGCTTGCTTTAAAGACACATCGTCTTAGGCATAAAAATCCCGAAGATATTGATATGTTTAAATGCGATCAGTGTGATTATCAGACTTTTCATAAAAGTAGTTTAAAGTTACATCTTCTCAAGCATAAAAGTCCCGAAGATGTTATGTTCAAATGCGATCAGTGTAATTTTCAAACTCTGCACAAAAATAGTTTAAAGCGGCATCTTCTCCGTCATAAAAATCCTGAAGATATGGATATGTTTAAATGCGATCAGTGTGATTATCAGACTTTTCGTAAAGGCAATTTGAAGATGCATCTTTTTCAGCATAAAAGTCCCGAAGATGTTGTTATGTTCAAATGCGATCAGTGTAATTTTCAAACTTTGCACAAAAATAGTTTAAAGCGGCATCTTCTTCGTTATAAAAATCCCGAAGTTGTTGGAATGGTTTAATGCAATCAGTGTAATTATCATAGTCTTGAGAAAGACTGTTTAAAAAAGCATCTTCTCAGATATAAAAATCTCGAAGATGTTAAAAAGTTCAAATGCTATTAGTGTAATTATCAGACTCTTCAAAAATGCCATTTAAAGATACATCTTTTCCGGCATAAAAATCCTGAAGATGTTAAAAAGTTTTAATGTGAACACTGAGATTATCAAACTCCTCAAGAAGACGTTTTAAAGAGGCATTTTCACTGTCATAAAAATCCCAAAGATGTTTAATTAAAAGTTTAAATGCGATCAGTGTGATTCCTAGAAAGGAGCTTTGGTGTGAATATCAGACTCTTCATGAAGGCAGTTTAAAGATGCATCTTCTCCAGCATAAAAATCCCGAAGATGTTAAAAAGTTTAAGTGCAATTAATGTGATTATTACACTCTTCCGAAAGACACAATATGACAATCTAATTACTTTCACTTAATTAAAGTAAAAAATCGTTTTAAATCCATCAGAGCCATACCCAGGGGAGGCCAATTGAGGCAATTCCCCGCCCCCAGGAGCCCAAAAAAAGCCCTTTAAATATGGGTTGTTTTGCTGAAAGTGGCGTCTATGTGAAGCCTTTTTTTGGTTGTTGCCTACCCCCTCCCCCTGGGACCGGTGCGCCAACGCCTTGGGGCCACTGAAAAGGCCAATAACGAAGGTAAAATGAACAATAAATCCAAAGTAATAAAAAGAATGGTATAAAAAAGCCTGCAAATTACCATCTGCAGTATGTAATAAAACAAATTAAATATTAATAACATTTGAAAAGCCCGAAATTCTTGATGTTTTCTAAATAATTTTTTGCAATGAAATGTTTGTTCTTGCAGTCAATTTTAATAGTACGATGAAAACTTTTTTAATATATTCTCGTTGTTTGTCTAGCGGTACCCAAATCTACGTCAAAAATCTGTAAAGACCAAATACATTGGAAAAACTTAAAATATGGGCTGTAAAATTGTAAGAAAAATATTATAAATTTTTTTAAATTCAATAGTTTGAAACACATTTCCTTTTATTACAAAGCATTAATCTAGTTAAAAATATACAAGTATCAATTTTTAATATTTTAAAAATATAGCCTTTTTCATAATGTGAACGTTATATATCAGATTGGTGATTATGTAGATGTTTTTGTTGGTCACATAAGTTTGCAACTATTAGGAAAATAATGTGGACCTTATCGACAAAAACATTTTTTTATTCCACAAGTATAATTTACATTTATTAACTTATTTTGACCTATTATATAAAAATATATTGACATTTTCTTGCAGTCATGTAAACTGTGAAACATCACTATCTAAACTAAAAAAATTGAAGTCGGAGCTAAAGTTAGCGATCCTACAAGATTTGCTAGATTATAAATATACATATTTATGTAGAATAAGATTCAATAAATAACGAATTAGAGATAATTTAGGCTTTACTTCAAGTTAATAAGAAAAAAACATACAACAAAGTAAATGGTACTCGAAATGATGTACGTAGACTTTTTGTGCTGCGTTTATCAGTGGCGGCTCGCGGGTCTAAAAACAGGTGTAGTGCAGGAAGGGAAAAAAGCGCATTCACCATTTTAGCAAAATTGAAAATACTCAACTATCACTATCAAATCAATAAATTTTATACACCAAATCAATCCTTCTATCTTTTAATGCAGCAAATTTATCAATTATATATTCATAAAATGGTTAAGTTTTTATCAGTTCAATCAATATTGGCCAAAGATAAAAGTATGTCTTGGGATATAGTGTTTCTTAAGAAAGTTTTTAAACGTTTAAGACAAGAAAATCTCCGTTCCACTGACACGCTTGTCGACGATATCGTTAAAATTAGCGAAAATAGTTTATACGCCTCGGTAAAATTGTCTTTATTTGTGCCAATTTGTTTCACTAACTGCTGCAATGAAATATTTCTATAACTTCCATCAGCAAATATTAGGTTAAGTTTATTTTTGACCCGCTGATTTTTTGGAAATGATTGGGCATATATCTCCAATAAATTTTGAAAAGAATCAGTGGGAAAAGTTTGGTTATACTGGCCAAACTTTGCAGTATCAGCAAGACAAAGAAATTGTAGTTTGTAACAATCTTCGAATCTTACTTCCATTTCCATCAAAATATGATCTAACATTTCATAGAGAAGTGCTCGGTACTGTCCTTTAATTTCTTCCTGTGAAAAATCATTGTCGCTAATAATATTCAAACGGAAACTTTTTAAGGCTAGCGATTTACCAAGCAATACACCCGATACTTCCACCTTCAAGTATAGCGTTGTCATGGCAACGGAGCGTCAAAGCGTAAACAAAACCCCGCATGAGGTATATACTTCGGTCCGTTTTATATTTGCAATACACCTGTCGCGTTGCCGAAAGAGGAGGAAAGCGACTTGGGCCAGCGGTTAATTTATATGCTAGATATTTCATGGCTAATTTTACAAATAAGGAATGGAAATGAGAAAAATGACTTGAATAATAGTAATATGTTTTTATGTTTTATTATTTATTTTTGGTGAAGTGGCACTTCACTTACTACACCTGAATAGCCGCCACTGGCGTTTATATTTCATTATTAAAATTTTATTTTAAGTCTAACCAGCAAATATTTTTCTACCTGGGAACCATTTTGAACTTTAGCCCGGTGAAGGATGACAACAGGTAGTTTTTATGTATTTAGGACACATTTTGTAAATTAGCCTTAAAATGGTTTTATAAATATTTTAACAATGGTCAGGCCTAATATTTTTAGATACATATACTACCATTATCGGCGCAGGTTGGGGCCAGGTTTTACGATAATATAATTTTATCTGTATTTTATTTTGTACAATTATTAATTTCAATAATCAGTGAAAAAACACATGTTTCTGTAAAACAATAGTAAATTAACTTTTATGTGGGTATACAGTTTGCAAAAAGTTTAATTATTATTGACTTACTTTTTTAATCGGGCAAAGGAATATTTTAAATGTATTATTAAATATTTTAAAACTACCAATGTTATAAATACATTAAAATAAATTAATTCAAAACAAGTTTTTTTTTAATTATTGCTTTAACACTATCACTAAATACAGGTTGTTCCAAAATGGTGTGTTAGAAAATATTTTTGTGGCTAAACCTCTTGCCCAACTAAAATTTTTATATTAGTGTCAATATTACATAAAAAGTAATAAAGTGCCTTAAAACAAGTAAATGTGACTTTGTGGACACTGTTCATTTTAAAATTACAAGAAAAAATGTTTAACATTCACCATGACACAAATGTTAAAAGTAGTCGAATAAAATACATTAGTTATTAAAATTTGTTTGATTTTTTTTCTTGAACCTATTGATGAATACCTTCTTTATTTCTTTGGGTGTTATATTAAAATACTTCTGAGTGACATGATGTAATCAGATTCCATCGAAAATATCGTCAATTCTACGATGAGATAACTACATTAAATGCTCTGTATTTCCTGTCAACAAGGATAGAAAAGGAAAGAGAAAAAAGGCCAAGATTCTGTAAGAAACATAAGAAATGATCTCTTTGTATGGTAATCAATGTTAGATTACCGAATCTATAACCCATTTCCGACCACGATTGATTTTATCGAATATGAACCACAGAACTCTTAAAAGAATTCTGTGATATGAACCCAGGCGCGGCTGGTGAGTTTTTTTAGGTGGGTCAAATTCTTTGAGTAAATAATAATTTCTCGCTATACAACGTGTTACTTTTTTATCTTGCAAAACAATATATTACTTTTATGGAGGGACCTTAATAATGTGATGTTCTGCCAAACAAAAGTGTACCTATACAAATATCCATTGCAAAAATATTAAATACTAAATGAACATTTTTTTATTATACAACTGCAAACAGTTTTAAGGGTATGATTTTACAATAATTTTTTTTATATAGGCAAAGCTTACATCTTACACATGTGTTTATATATCAAATTGATACTTCAATCCTTTAATTTAGCAAAATATTGATATGGGTAACACAGCTGCCACTTTTCTTTTAAATGTTTTAGGTAATAACATTTTTTATATTGCACCCGAAAAATCCAATCTGAATTATTGTACATATTAGGTTTAAAGAACCTGTTGACTTCTTTTCTTTCGTCTTTGGTGGTCTGTTTTAGTTTTAGGGAAGGTTTCGGACGTCCCGTTTCTTTTATATCTAATCGCTTTTCAAATGTTAACGAACCACTTGCATTGTTGAAAAAAAGGACGGGCAATATGCATAAAACGACGGAAAGATACAATTCAAGACCAACGACCAAAACATTACCTTTGGAATAATTAACCAGCGCATAACCCAAGAAAAATTAAAAACAATTTATGTAAAAACACCTCCTCCGCGTATATTTTCCAATAAGACTATAACTTTGTCTTATTTCATAGATGCCCTACGCCTGCGACGGAAAGAGACAGCAGCATTCACTGAGTATTTTGGTTTGCCTGCCAATAACTGGATGCTGGAGGCGAAATGGTTTGTTTAGTTGCCGCCAGGCGGCTACGGCTAGGCGTTGACCCTTTAACTGTATTAGGCGTATTCGGTCTTCTTCTTTTTGGCTTGAGGCATCTTACATTTTCATTCAATTCAAACTTTTTAAGTTTATCTCCTTGTGCTTTTCCGCCCATTGAGTGAATTATCTATTACAAATTCGTATTTCATATCTTCAGCTTAAGCTTAGTTCATAAGCTTGCGAAACGTGTTTTAAATGGTCAATTTCTAACGAGGCCTTCGAAAGTCGTTAAAAATTGTTCAATAAGACGACGTTTCGCAAATCGCAAGCTTATGAACTAAGCTTGCGAAATAAATGCGAATTGCGAATTGTGTTCTGATTGGTCCATTTGTAACGAAACATTCGAAAGTCGTTAGAAACTGACCAATCAGAACACGTTTCGCGATTCGCAAATCGCCTTTCGCAAGCTTATGAAATAAGCTCTAACCTTTTTCTTCCGTGAATGCGAATTGCGAAACGTGTTCGGATTGGTCAGTTTCTAACGAAACATTCGAAAGTCGATAGAAATTGACTAATCTGAACTAGATTTGCAATTCACATTTCGTAAGCTTATGAACTAAGCTTTCGAAGAATCGCCTGTTTCGTGAGGCGCAATCAAAGTCGGTCTATATAGGGTCGCGACATTCGGCCATATTGCTTTGACGTGTTATGACGTCACATTCCCATTTTTCGGCCATGTTGTTCAGTGCCGGAGATATACAGTTTAGTGTATCAGTAGAACAACCGTTTACACAACAGTTTTTAATTATGATTAAGTTGTAAATTCTTTTACTTTAAATGAAAAACATTTGGAATTACATCTTTCAACAAATATCACTTCCAAAACAATGCAAAATGAAATGCGAAAATTTTAGACGCCACTGGATTGATCATCTTTTCTCCGTGGAGTGCCCTTCCTTGCGTCCCCGACCTAGAACCAACTAAAAGTTGAGGATATGTCGCAACCTTATAAATATAAAGTAACCTTGAGTCGCAATCAGGGTAGCTTTCCAGTGACGAAATTTTTGTGCGTAACGCTCCAGGGCTTGAAGCACTTGAACTGCTCTAAAAGTTAGTCACTGGAACGCATCCTTAGACAAGGAAGAGAGATACTTTAAGAAATTTTAAAATTTTGTTGTTTTTAACCTTTCTTGGCTTTATAATAATAATTTCTTTTAAATATCTAATTCCATTTAAAATAAATAATTTTAAAAAATCCAGCTACCAAGCGGCTCATATATGAGCCAGTACAATTTTTAAAATAGACCGCCGGCTCAAATGTGAGCCGGCTACCATTTATAATACTAAATGCGAGTTTAAAAATTCGGGGTTTCCTGTAGCGGTTTTTGTTTTAAAACACGGTCTGTGTAATGCTTCGGCTCGTATGTGTGTCAGGTGGTCTGGAGTGTAGCATTTAGTATAAGTATAGTATTTATTTTAGTTCATTTTTTGGATATTTAGAATATATTTTTGTTTAGTTTTTTTATGTCAAAGATCTATCGATAAGAGCAATTTTTTCTTTTAGTTATTTTTTTAGATATTTAGAAAAGATTATGTAGTCTTTTGCCAAAAATTTTGTACAAGAAATATATATATTTTTTAGTTTTAGTTTGGTTTTAGGTCTTAGAATTATTTTTTATTAACGATTTCGATATGAAAATGCACCATAATGTTAGCAGTATCTATATCTAGTGAAAGTAGCTATTTGCGACTGAGGCCTATTTAAAAAATGTCATAAAATGGACCACCGACTCATATATGAGTCGGGTTAAATAAACACTCAAATATGTGCAATTCCAACACTACAATTAGCACTAATAAACATCAAAAATAAAGCGGTTTTACAAAAATAATAAAGTGGTTTATAGGTCGAAACGCAAAATGTAGTGACTAGGGGCACGTTGATGTGCCGCGATTATACTTCTACCGGGCACGTGTATGACGTCACTCATACAACGTGTTCCTTGCACGCAATATTTTTGATGCTTTTTGTTATTTGTGGTTAGGTAGTCACTTCGAGCATATTTCTTCAACTTCGAAATGGTGACAATTTTAAATTAACAAGTTTGGTACTTTGGCAGGCTATAAAATCTAAACTACAGTAAAAGCACAGGGATGTGTAATTGGATTGGTTTGAAAGGCTACAGACGGTCATGCAAAACTGTCACCTTTGAGGGATGAGGTGTCATGGTTAGTTCTGGTTAGGTAAATTATTTTTGTTTTAATAACTAAATAAAGCAAATTAAAAAAAAAGATTTAACTAACCAGAACTTACCATGACCCCCAATGACACTGAATGACAGTTTTGCATAACCGTGTGAAGGGTTCAAACCAATCAAATTACACGTCCCTGTGCTTTTTACTGTAGTCTGTAGCTATTAGACGGTACTTACTAATGGTACTAGCGGTGGTCCTGAAATTGGTACTCATTATTTTGAGTACCAACTATTGCAAGTACCATCTGCTAGGTCTGCGGGCACGGTCTGGGAAATATAATAAGATAGATAGTGCAACATTTGTCCTCATTTCTCAGGCTCTAGGTTTTAAAGCTTGTCAAAAGGGCCAAACTAATCAATTTTTAATTGTTAATATTTTGAAAACAGCTGATGAGGGGTATAGGATATTTTACTTGAAAAATATCTAAAATTTTCCGTAGAAAACAAAAATGGGTATATCCATTTAAAAAACTGCTTGTCATGAAATATCAAGTTCAGTATTGTCTTTTGTCTGTTTTGCTACATAATTCTGATGATTAGCATAAAACGAGACAACTGAATTTACATTTAATTACACTTACCTTCTAACTGCAACCCGAGAAGATACCGATGGATCGAAATCTATGAGAAAACCATGTTTATACAATATACTTTAATTTTTGAAGCAATAAATGTTTGTTTTATTCTGTTTTCCAGTTTTAATCTTTTATGTTTTATGATTCATACAGGGTGTTCTGTACGAAAAATTAATGCAACAAACTTCTATAAATTCTTTTCGAAAACTAAAAATTAACAGATATACAGGATGTTGAAGAAAAAAATGTTTTTGTTATTATTTCTAATAACCTTTTTTCTAGTGTTAGTATACTGTATTTCGCCTAATTTCGCATATATACTCACTATCACTAGTGACTCTTTTTATTTGCCCTATTAATTTGATGCCAATAGTCAATGCCAAAGGGCCTAAACTGTCCTTCACTTTAGAAAAATGCCTTAGAATTTTTTTGTTTCAATCATTTTATAAATTTGGATATAAAATTAATAACATCCTGTATCTTCGTTAATTTTAAGTTTTCAAAAAAATTGTATAGAGTTTGTTTCATTGATTTTTCGTGCAGAATCGCCCACCAAAATCCTGACGCATAATTTCCGGACACCCTGTATTGTTCATATTTTTTGAGGATTTTACTTTAAATTTAAATGTGTAGAAAATAATCTTATATTTAATTAATTATAAAAAATTAGTAGTATATCTAGTTTTGTTTGTTTTAATAAAAATTTATAATATAATAGCTTTGCTTCTGGTGTTATGAATAATAAAACATTGCTTGCTGATCGCTGCTAATCAACAGGCACCTATCATAGATCTAATGGCACGTTCAGTTGATAAAATCGCATACGTCAACGTGCACCTATTTAAGTCGTAAATAATTAAGGGCACGGTCGGTAATGACGTCATACACGTGCCCGGTAAAAATATAATCGGGGCACATCAACAGTGTCCCCAGTCACTACCAAATAATTAATGGCACGCTCAGTAGTGACGTCAGACACGTGCCCGGTAAAAAATAATCGCGGCACATCAACGTGCCCCTCTGTCTTTTGCAACGACGGTGCTTTTACTGGTTTTTCTTTATCCTTTTAAAATATTTTAATATATATTACACCAGTTCCTATGATGGAAGAGAAATCATCTATTACAAAGGAAGTCGTTGAGCCAAAGTTAAAAAATGTTCATGAAGAAATAGGTTGTAACAAAGGAAATTCATTAACATTTTCGGAATCTTCTTTTATTAAAGTTGAAAAGTCTGAAGTACCGGATAATGATTTGGCCGTGTTATTAATTAAAGAATACAATGATCCTGAAGATGATGTATTTAGAGCAAATAAGACTTCCCCTTGTTCAATAATAAAAAAGAGCAAGAAAGACATGCTTTTGACATTGAACACTCTCTAAGCAACGCTAATAATGATGTGAAATGTACTTTGGATCCTTTGGCGGATTTAGATAAGTAAGTAATTATTGGGTATATACTGGTTTGATTACAGATTTTTTTTATCCCCCTTGCCTTTCTCCAGTTGTATAGATTTAAGGTATCTGTGTACAGTTTAAGATGTTTAGCTCTAATTTTTTGATTGGTCTTTCGAATTATGGGATTAGGTGTTGTTTATGGTTAATAGCGAGTTTAATAATAATAGTTTAATGCACTGCATTAACATGCACATTTTTTTTTTTTTAATATCTAGGTTTTTCTGTCTTGTGAGGAATTTGTGACACCCTAGGAAAAGTTTTATGGTAAAAACTCCTCTACAAGACCTATTCAACAATTATGTGACATTTTTTATTTAAGCCGTTAACAACCAGCACTCATTTTTGAAACTTTATTCCTGGACCAGGATATTTTTGTTTAAATCTTGGTAAAAGACAGTTTTTTTAATTACTACGTAAAAGTAATAGAAAATTTTTAAAAAGTTTCAACTAAAGCCATTTTTTGTTTTCCAGGGACCAGACCAACTTAAACTACATATAAAAAGCACGGAGCTGTGTCCCTATACTTGAAACATTAAAATTTACAGTGCCCAAATAGGGTCACACGGTCTGTGCAGAAACCAAGATGTGCACCAATACAGTGCACGTGGTCGTTAATGTGTTAAAGTATCAAGAACAGGTCTTACTTGCAAGCAATAAAATAAAATTAGCAAATTATTTTATGTTAATAAAATGGGAAAATTAGCAACAAAATTAGAAATTTTAGTTTAAAATGTGAAGGGACAGGGAAAAAATATCCTTAAAAGATGAATTCAAGGAAACACTAAACTTGCACACTTTTTAACTAATAATACCTTTTTATCTGTTGTGTCTATCTATTTTTTTTTTTGAATTTTTAAAAGGGGTTATAGGTAGATATGTTTTCTCTAGGTTTGCCAGTTTTGGTCAAATACATTTGGATAGGACTGGACTTACGGTACTTTTTCCAAAATACTGTATTTAACCTCGTTGCAAAAGAAATCTGATTAAGCTACAATTGTGGTTTATACAAAGTTCCACCTTTGTATTAAACCACACACCATTTTTTAAATATTTTTTACAGATTCGATTATGAAATTAAAATTGAAGATTGGAAATTAAAATACGAGAAAGTAGACACTAAGGAGGAAGATTTGGAACAAACTGACATAAGGTATAGTAGTTATGATAACAGTTTAATATTAAAGTTTTCCGCTATTTTAATGCAAAGATTATTGATACCCACTGATTTTGGACACTAGTTTGATACAAAATATTTGGTTTGCAATTTTTATACTTGAACAAAGGTACAAGACCGAGGAGTAAAAAAAAGGACTGAGCAAAATAAAATCAATAAAATGAGTTTCTGCACTTTAAGATCACACACAAAATTAGTAAGGGTTATTATTATCACTTTTTTTTTGTAAAACGGGTATATATTTTATTTATTCGTATGTCTTAGTTTTAGGAACTTATGGTAGCATTTTTGCCACAACTTTTAGAGACATCCTATATATTAAAAAAAAAAAAATATTAGTATATGACACATTCTATTTAATTTTTAACTGACTTCAGAAACGAGGAGGTGTTTAATTCGCCTGTATGTTCTTGTTTTTTAATTTCTCGAATTATTTTACATTATTTACCCATATTTCTGTGGTCAGATGGCAAAACCCGATATTTCACTTTTAGTAAAATTTTCAGAAGAGTTATTTTTAAGTTTGATGCGTCCTGAAAAATCACAATTTCAGTACAATATCTAAATTTTGCATTTAATTGTTTTCTTATTAGTTGCAAAATTTGAATATTGTATCGAAATTGTGATTTGTAAGGTCCCATCAAAGTTAAAAATATCTCTTCTAAAATTTTACTGAAACTGACATACCGGGTTTAGCCATGTTACCACAGAGTTTAAAATAAGAAGTAATTAATCCGTAATTCTACCATTTAGTGTATTTCAATCTTTTTACTAGATTATATTAAACTATACAAGGATAACATTAAATTACATGGATAAATGCAGCAAATAAAATAAATAAAAGTAAATTAATTGTTTTATTTGGTTTATTTCTGTTCCATTTGTTTTATTAGAGACCAATAAAGATAAATAAACTTGAAATGGAGAGATTTATTTGGTGTTGCCCATTGTTTATGTTTAAAATGTAATCATTTTTTTTTTTCATATAAAGCCAAAGTTCCACATAAAGCATAACAGATCTTTTTCTGTTTTTAGGATGTTGCCTAATAGCATATATCAAAAAGAACATAATGAATGTATAATGGAAAACATTTATCAAAAATTACAGCAACGAAACTTAGAGAAGCCCGAAAAAGTTAATATGTTTAAATGTGATCAGTGTGATTATCAAACTTCTCGAAAAGACGTTTTTAAGATTCATCTACTCCGGCATCAAAATCTTGAAGATGTAGAACAGTTTAAATGCGATCAATGTGATTATCAGACTCCTTATAAACGCAGTATAAAGATGCATCTTATCCGGCATAAAAATCCCGAAGAAGTTAAAAAGTTTAAATGCAATCAGTGTGATTATCAGACCTTTCATAAAGGCAGTTTAAAGAAGCATCTTATCCGGCATAAAAATCCCGAAGATGTTGAAAAGTTTAAATGCAATCAATGTGGGTATCAAACTCCTCGGATAGACGTTTTAAAGAGGCATCTTCTCCAGCATAAAAATCCCGAAGATATTGTTAGGTTTAAATGTGAACACTGTAATTATCAGACTCTTCAGAAAGTCACTTTAATGAGGCATCTTCTCCGGCATACGAATCCCAAAGATGTTGAAAAGTTTAAATGCAATCAATGTGATTATCAAACTTTTCGAAAAGACACTTTAAAGAGGCATCTTTTCCGGCATAAAAATCCCGTTGTTAGATCCTAAAAAGTTTCAATGCAATCAGTGTGATTATTAAACTTCTCACAAAAGATTTTTAAGATTTATATTCTCTAGCATAGAAATACCAAAGATGTTAAAAAAATAAATGTAATCAGTGTAATTGTCATAGTTTTGAGAAAGTCAATTTAAAGAAGGATCTCATGCGGCATTAAAAACACCAAGATATTAAAAAGTTTAAATACGATCAGTGTGATTATCAGACTCTTCATAAAGGCAGTTTAAAGAGGCAACTTCTCCAGCATTAAAATCACCAAGATATTGAAAATTTTAAATGCGATCATTGTGATTACCAAACTCTTTAGAATATGAAAATATTTCCTGTATCCATCTATATTCTATTTAGTACAATTATTCATTTTAATAATTAGTTAAAAAACACATGTTTTTGTAAAAATAGTAATCAACTTTTATGTGGTACAGTTTGAAAATAATATAAGTACTACTAACACCTGTTTTTCTCCTTTTTTTAATCTGAAAATGAAAGCTTTTAAATGTATCAATAAATATTTCAAAACTACCAATGTTTTAAATACATTAAAATAAATTACATATTTCTAAACAAGTTTTTTTTTAATTATTGCTTTAACACTATCAGTAAATACAGGTTGTGCCGAAATGGTGTGTCAGAAAATATTTTTGTGGCTAAACCTCTTGCCCAACTAAAATTTTGTATCAGTGTAAGTATTACATAAAAAGTTATAAAGTTCTTTAAAACAAGCAAATGTGACTTTGCACGCACTATTCATTTTAAATATCCAAGAAAGAAAATGTTTAAGATTCCCTCTGACACAAATGTTGAAAGTATTCGAATAAAAAACATTTGTAATGAAAATTTGTTTGATTTTTTTCTTAAACCTTGCTTGCTTGTTCGTTTATGGCTTTGACGCTAGTCAATCGCCCGGTCATATAAGCGATGTCGCTTATAAGCTTTCCAGGACTTTTTCGTTGGAAAATATGGATAGTCGAGCTTTGTAGCTCCCAGAAATTTCTAGCAAATGTATATAAAGAAGCTATGAGATGCATAAATTTAAGCCATCTTTCCAAGAACTGCTACTGGTATTGCGCATAACCGGTTTCTTTCAGTACTGAAGCCCCCCGCGGCGCCCGCCTCCATTTTTGGCCCATAAAAAACACCTCGTGCAGCACGCCAAACAGAAAAACATCAGGTTGTAGAAATCTTCACTTACAGCGTCTAGTTCCAGAAAAAAGATGCCCTTTTAATTTAGCAGTGAGTTTCCTATCTTCCTCGGTTTACCAGAACGTCTTCTACATCCTCCATGTACGATACCACGCGAGAGTCCGGTATGGGCTCCCTTCCACCGCTAATCACGACCGAGAATGAACGGAAACTGTTCTTAAACCTATTGATAAACAAATTCTTTAATTCATTGGGTAATATATTAAAATACTACTCAGAAATATGATGTCACCAGATTCCATCGGAAATAACACCTTTGTTTGGCCTAACAAAACGTTATGACTAGTTTTAACTTTTTCAGTCAAACAACCGTTCGGCATCATCACTCAGTGTATAAGTGAGGAGGTGATTTGCAAACCGCAGTTTTTTACAAAATCAACAAAACTGAGTTATGTATGGAATATTATATTTTAAAAAGTGTTCCATGGCCAAATTATAGATTTTCTTAAGTACCTATTTATTCTATCCCAAGTTCTTAAAAATGTTTGACATTTTATTCAAGTGCACAACAAAAAGCTGTTTTTCTTAAAAACTGGTCTGTTGTTTGACAGACCGATCTGCTTTTTGGCAGACCGGTCTGTAGTTTCGCAGAATAGTCTGTTGTTTGACAGATTGGTCTGTCGTTTGACAGACTGGTCTGTTGTTTGACAGACTGGTCTGTTGTTTGACAGACCGATCTGCTATTTGGCAGACCGGTCTGTAGTTTCGCAGACTGGTCTGTTGTTTGACAGCAAATACTTCATCGTTTTAAGTGTATTATTTTGCATTTAACATATACCTCGAGACGTATTTCCACGGACTGCATAACGTTCGAGGTAGTAGCTCTTAGTTTTTTATCTAATAACTGAGACATGAGCTCTATAAGATTTTGTTATACATATTTGTTTTTACAAAAAAAAAAAAAAAAAAAAAATTGGTCCCTCTGAGAAAATCCCAGTTTTGAAAGCAAATCCCCCATTTGTATTTTTTCGTGAATTTTATCAAATCTTATACAAAAGTCCTAATTTTTGAAAAATTATCTATATTTTTTTAAAAGTTATAGTCAGTTAAAATTTTGTCACTTATCAAAATTTACTAATAAACATTTTGATCAAATGAAAAATGCAAATACAGGATTCGCTTTCCAAACTTAGATTTTTTTGGCAAAGGAGAGAAAGGAAATAATTTTTTTATATTGCAAATTTTAAAAACTTTTTTTTAAATAATCATTTTAAGGCCAACGACTTTTGCTATTCATTTGATGTGGTGTGGGTCCCACGTCTTTTTTTTACAAAATACTTGCAAATCTTAGCTACGCTTTTGCTCAAAATGAAATTTTGTTATAAACTACATTTAAGCAGTCAGTAAATGTATTATTTCTTTTTCTAATCGCTATCTGCTATTGTTCAAGAACTTAAGACATTGAATCTAAATTGAAGGAATCGAGCTGGCACGACGTGTATACTTAGCTTATGGGATCTACATATCGTCGTCTTAGTCACGTAACACCTACTTTGTATGTATATAGGTGTTATGTGGTGACCCGCGGTAATAATTGGTGACAACTTTGACGTATAATACATTGTTTAAACGTCAACATAACCGATTGGTAAATACCGTTTTAAAATTGGTTCTTCGCCTAAATTTGATGCTTATTTGGATAGATATAGGAGTGGCTGCTGTTCCGTTTATTGAGTGAATATATATTTCAAATTCATATTTCATATCTTCGAAGAATCGCCGATCTCATGAGTCGCAATCAGATTTTTCAGATCAAATTTTTGAAAGAGCCGTATTTGAATAAGTATAGGAGTTGTTCCTTTTCCGCTTATCGAGTGTATATCTAGTTCTAATTCATATCCGACCATTCCAATGACCATTCAAATTTTCTGTTTTGTATTTATGGTTTTGTGGCCAAAAAGCCAATGATCAACACGACTCTTAAAATCTAATTTTTACATTTGTGCATTATGTGGTATCTGGTATCATATGTCTTTTCTTGAGAAAATCGTGTAAACATTAATATTGTCAGTTGAGGCTGAGGAGCTTTTCACTGACCCAAATTTGTACAGGTATTCCCCTTTTGACCTACTATTTTGATCACTTATCCCCTGGATTTCCCATGTATTCCCCAGGATTTTCCATGTATTCCTCCAGGATTTCCTATCTATGATTCTCCAAATATTCATACAGATTCCCCCAAGTGTACAGGTATTCCCCTCAGTGAAAAGCCCCTCGGTTGAGGCCTAATAAGCTGGGTTAACTCTTTTTGCTGTGTTTTCGAACAACCGTGCTTTCCCTGGGTTTTCTTCATGCTTTTTAAATATTTTAATACATATGATACCAGCTCCTATGATGGAAAATAGCGACAACGAAGAGAAATTATCCATTTCAAAGGAAATAGTTGAACTAAGGTTAAACAATGTACATGAGGACATAGGGAATTCATTAACATTTTCGGCATCTTCTTTTATTAAAATTGAAAAGTCTGGAGAACTGGATAATGATTTGTCCGTGGGATTAATAAAAGTAGAATACAATGATCCTGAAGAAGATGTGTTTACAGAAAATAAGACTTCCACTTGTTCGATAATAAAAATAGAACAAGAAAGACAGGCATTTGACACTGAACATTCTTTAAGCAATACTAATTATGATGAGAAATGTACTTTGCATCCTTTGGCGGATTTAAATAAGTAAGTAATAATTATCAGGTATAAACTGGTTTGTATACAGATTTTTTTTGGATCCCCCTTGCCCTTCTCCAGTCATGTAGATTTAAGGTATATGTGTATGGTTTAAGATGTTTAACAGTTTATACCAGGGATGGTATATACAAAATCCCAAAAAGTGTGAAGAAGGTCTATTCAAGCTAACATATTTAATTTGGCATTGTGAATATTCCTACATCGGTAAATTTCATTTTTCAGATTCAGTTGGTTGCCTAAAAATTGAGGTGGGTACTTTGGAGGGTTTCAAAATTATAATATCATAAAAAAATAGTATATGTTGTATGGATCTCAGGGATTAAAGGTGCAATTTTTTTTTTTTGCTGTCCATATACTTGCATAAACTATAATTACAAAGTCAAAATTATTTAATGGCTCATCTATGACGCCATTACAAATTTCTGGAGAAAAATGGCACGTTGATATGTAAAGGTTTGCCATCCCTGCTTTATACCCTCTGCAGTTACAAGCACATGTTGTTTTTCCATATTTCTAAAGTGTTTTTCTGTCTTGTGATGAAGTCCCAGGGAAACTTTTATGGTTAAAACTTCTCTACAAGACCTATCCAAAAATTTTGTGACATTTTTTATTTAAAGTATCAAGAATAAGTCTTACATCTTGCAAAAAAAGCAATAAAATAAAATTATAAATTATTTTATATTAACAAAATGAGAAAATTAGCAACAAAATTAGACATATTAGTTTAAAATGTAAAGAGACAAGGAATAAATGTCCTTAAAAGATGAATTCAAGGAAACACTGATTTTAGGTTTGCAACCAAGATTATGTGCTTTTTTAATATTATCAGAAATCAGAATAATATTGCTCAAATAGCTGAAACATTAGCAATTTTCAGAGCGCCAGAAGCAAAATAAGGTTAGTTATTCAAATAATCCAGGGATTAAGAAAAACATATTTGCCTTACCAGCAGTGGCGTAACGTGCCTTGAGGGGCCCATTATTGCAATGAGTTAAGGGGCAAAAAAAAATTGAAGACAAATAAAACGGGCCCCAATTTAAAAAAAAATTCAGGTCCCCACTTTTTTTCCAATTTAACCAACAGTTTTACTGTTTTCTACCACTAATTTTTGCTTACACACATTTGGGGGCCCCTATAGCCCGGGGGCCCCGTATCATTGATACGGCGGTAGCTACGCCCCTGTTTACCAGTCTGTTAGGCTGGTGCAGCTCCGCAGTTTCCTAAATTCATCCATTATTAAAAATTTAAAAATTCAATTGCAGTAAGTGGTTATTATATAAAAGCAAAACTTGCATGTTTTTTAATTTTATATAAATCTTGTTTACCAACCAAATACAGGGTGGCCCACCATATTCGACACGGTCTGTAGCTGGATAACCATGGGGTTTTTAAAAAAGTAAATACTGAAACATATACAGGTCGGATAAGGCCACAGTATAAAATTATTTTACTCTATACAGGATGTCTAAAAAAGTGTGACGTAGCAAAGTTATATTTTTTAAATGGTACACCCTATATTTTATGACGGTTTTAGATTCTACATAAAAAAATAATTTAAGTTTGTTCGTAGTACCAAGTGTCTAATTTTATTCGATTTTGTGATATTTGATTTTTTTTCAAAATGCATGGGTGCAATTAAATTAATTTTATTTTATCAATATAAACTCATTAAACTTGTAAATTTGTTACAAGATTAGGAAAAGTCTGCCCTATCCTACGTAGGTCATATCGAGATCATAGATTATACAGGGTGATCAAAAAATAATTTCAATTTTTAGAAAATCAAATTGCAATATCTCTTTTATTTTAAATGGAAAACCCTGTATTTTTTTAGACCACATGATGACAAACCAAATGCTCTTTCAAATGTAGTATAGGTTGCCTATACCCTATCTTTTATACTTTTTAAGTAAATTCCGTTTTAACATATTTTTATTCCAAATGTCTATTTAAATGTAAGTAGGCTGTGATATAGCTATGCCTATTTACTAAGCCGTTATTGCAAAATGTAAATTTGTTGGAAAAAAGCACAAAATTAAAAGATTTTGTATTATCTGCCACTATTTTTGAAATTCACAGAAAAAAATTAATTATTGCTTATAATGCTACTTCCAATAACACTTATTTCAGCTGAATGTGGTAATGATAAAACTTGTGTTTTTAAACAATCCTAATAACGCCTCTGGTCAGTTATGACGACATTCTGTGACCTATAACTCGTTTCTTCCATTATCCATAATCACTGTGTCAATTTTTTAAATAAACTATTAAGGTTATCAGATGGTTTCTCCTGGAATTTTTTCAGGATTAACTCTAGACTAAAGTAAACCATTTTTTTAACATCCTACCAATATTATATCATCTTGTTGTTGTAGAAGAAGGGTTTTTATTTAAAATTATTGAAATTTCTTTTAAACTGACTAAAACACTAGTAATCAATAAATGGTTGTTGTTATTTTCTTAAGAAAAATATTAATGGCTGCTATGTCACAGCCAACTTTAATTTAAATAAACATTTGAACTAAAAATTTGTAAAACCAGATTTTACTAAAAAGCACAAAAGATAGGTATAGGCAGCCTATACACCATTTGAAAGAGTATTTTATTTGTCATCATGTGACTTAAAAAAATACAGGGTGTTCCATTTAAAATAAGAGAGTTATGGCTATTTGATTTTCTGAAAAATTTAAATTATCTTTTGATCACCCTGTACAATATGTGATCTTGATTTGACCTACGTATGATATGGCAGACTTTTTCTAATCCTGTTACACATTTTAAAGTTTAAAGTGTTAAAAGTGTTAAAGTAAAATCAATTTAATTTTACCTTTGCATTTTTCAAAAAAATCAAATATCACAAAAACGAATAAAATTAGACACTTAGTACTATAAAGAAACTTGAGTTATTTTTTAAAGTAGAATCTAAAATATAGGGTGTTCCATTTAAAAAAATATAACTTTGATACGTCACACTTTTTGAGACACCCTGTATAGACTAAAATAATTTTATACTGTGGCCTTATCCGACCTGTATATATTCCAGTATTTACTTTTTTAAAAACCCCATGGTTATCCAGCTACAGACCGTGTCGAATATGGTGGGCCAGCCTGTATATCAGAACATGAATACAAAATAAAACAATGGTAAAACTGTCCTTATAACTGTCATAGGGAATTTTACAAAGCTTATACACATGTTAGGTAATATACATATTATTATGCTCAAGCCTTCTGATAAGTAGTTTTTTTTACTCATTCATTCCAACACTAAAAGTGAATTTTCTGCGTTTTTTAAGATATGGAAAATTGTATTTAGAATTTAAAAAGACATTTCATTAGTTATTTACCATTTATTTAAAAAGTTCCACCTTTGTATAAACCACACACCATTTTTTTATTTTTTACAGATTTGATAATGAAATTAAATTTGAAGAGTGGAATTTAAAAAATGAGGAAGTAGAAACTAAGGAGGAAGATTTGGAACAAACTGACATGAGGTAAACTATTATTTATGAAAATAGTTTAATATTAAAGATTCCTGCCTTTTTAACGTTTTTTTTTAACATTGATACCCACTGATTTTGGACACTGTAAAAAATATTTTGTTTTTACTTATAAGTTGCTAGACCAAGGAGTGAAAAAAAAGGACCAGGCAAAATAACATTTGTAAAATAATTTTCTGTACTTCAAGATCACAAACAAAATTAATAATGGTTATTATTATCATTGTTTTTTTGTCATTGTAAAACAGATATACAGGGTGTCTCAACTTTATTTATACACGAAATAACTAGATACAAAAATAAAGTTAAAATAAAAAATGTTAATTTGATTGCTGACAGTACTAGTTAATATACAAGGTGTCTTAAAAACATAATTTTCAAGTCAATTAGTTTTTTTTAACGGAATACACGTGTATATATAAGCAAATTTTGACTCTGTATTAAATTCTACATAAAATATGTATAACACATTAAATTCATTAACGATTAAAAGTGAAGAAAGAAAATATTATTTTGGTTCTAATTATGTTTAAATAATTCTGTGACTGTCAGAGTGGCAAATAATATAATAACATTTATTTAATTACCTTTCATTGTAAGAATTACCAATAGGTATGTCAGCAACTTAGTTTATTTTAGACACATATTTACTTAATTGCACTAAAATATAATATATATACTAAATATGTATCTAAAATTAACTAAATAACTGACTTACCTATCAGTAGTTTTTACAATGAAAGCTAATTAATTATATTATTGGTCTCTTTGACAGTGACACAATTATTTAAAAATAATTTGAAACAATTTTTTTACTTCTAATTGTGCTAAATGAGTATATTAGCACTAGACTAGGCCAAAAAAATCTACTTTTATTTTTTTTGAAAAATATATCGAAAATATTGTTTAGGGTTTCAAAAAAAAAAATCGTAAAATTTTGAGCCCTTAAAATTTAGATCTTTATTTGTACTTTCATTTTTGCGTCAAAGCTCTCTAACTATGAAGGTTAGAAAGTTTATGTGCACATATATCTTTAGAGAACTAAATTGCCTACAAAAAACGTCTTATTAAAAATTTTACCAGACGAACCTTTTTGAGTAATCAAGCTTTCAACATTGATATATTTTTTGGATTTACCTTTTTTATTTTGTAATTTTGTAAAAAAAAATAAACACATAGAAAAAAACAACATGGATTCTTAAAAGGAAATTAATGCTCTACAAAAAAGATCTTCTAATGTTTTAAAATAAAATCGTTCTTTTAAAAGTTATTTACAATTTAAGTTAAAGAAAAAAATAAATTACTCTTTTATTCATTTTTAAACCAAGTTTATTAACTCATTGCAACAAATTAATATATTATATTATCTAAAATTATAATTTTATTTATTTTATTGCTTAAAATATCTAAATTTCATAATATATTTAAACCTATTCTAGGTTAATAGCTATTTGTCATACAAAAATGTAGATTTACTGTCCTAGAGTAAGTAAATATAGGTTTTTGTATATTCATGTATTTCCGTCTTTTTTAGATTATATTAAACTAAAGGATAGCATTAAATTACATGGTTAAATGCATCAAATAAAATAAATAATAGTTAATTAATTGTTCAATTTGGTTTATTTCTGTTCGATTTCTTTTATTAATTTAAAGATAAATAAACTTGAAATGTGGAGATTTATAGAGTGTTGCCCATTGTTTATGTTTAAAATGTAATAATGTTTTTTCATTTAAAGCCAAAATACCACATAAAGCATAACACATTTTTTTCTGTTTTAAGGATGTTGTCTAATAGCATTCCTCAAAAGAACATAAAGCATGTACCATCGAAAGCGGTCATCAAAAAATACAGCAAAGAAACTTAAGAAAACCCGAAAAAGTTAGAATGTTTAAAGGTGATCAGTGTGATTATCAAACTTCTCGGAAAAAAGTTTTTAAGATTCATCTTCTTCGACATAAAAATCCCGAAGATGTTGGACAGTTTAAATGCGATCAATGTGATTATCAAACTTTTCATAAGGGTCATTTTAACATCCATCTTCTCCGGCATAAAAATCCCGAAGATGTTAGGAAGTATAAATGCGATCATTGTGAATATCAGACCCTTCTCAAATGCAATATAAAGAGACATATTGTCAGACATAAAAATCCCGAAGATATTGAAAAGTTTAAATGCGATCAGTGTGATTATCAGACTCATCATAAAGGCAATTTAAATTTACATATTCCCCGGCATAAAAATCTCAAAGATGTTAAAAAGTTTAAATGCGATCAGTGTGATTATCAAAGTTTTCATAAAGG